>OX393551.1:5760000-5940000 GCA_947650365.1 Chamaelirium japonicum | reverse complement strand
GCAGTAGTGCATCAGGCGGCTGCGGTGCGACACCGCACGCATCACACGCCGCATTTTATCATTCCTCTCTCTCTCTCTCTCTCTATATATATATATATATATATAGAGAGAGAGAGAGAGAGAGTGAGAGAGAGAGAGAGAGAGAGAGATAGAATACGGGGTATGAGCTGACAGCCCATTTGCTCAAATGGGCCGTCACCGGCAGCCGTCCGATTGCATTGATCAAACCGTCCAAAAAATTAAAAAAAAAATCTGTTTAAACAACTATCACCCCTCTCTCTCTCTCTCTCTCTCTCTCTCTCTCTCTCTCTCTCTCTCTCTCTCTCTCTCTCGAGCAGCAGCAGCCCGACCACCCTCTCCTCGACCACCCTCCACCTCCGGCTCCAGCGTCGGCGTCGGCTTCATCCTCCGGCAACGGCTCCTGCTCCAGCTCCGGCTCCGGCTTCAGCGTCACCCCCCTCTGGCAGCACCCTCGACTCCGGTCCCCCTCCGGTAACGTTAAGCCCTCGCCGGTGAATCGCACTCCCACTCCGGCGCAGTCAAGCCCCCGCCGGTGAATCGCACTCTCCCTCCGGTGCCGTCAAGCTCCCGCCAGTGAATAGCACTCCCCCTCCGGCTGGATTGAGCCCCGATCTCTCCCCCTCCGATCCCGATCGCAGCCCCGACCTTCCCCTCCGGCGATCGGCGCCGAAGGGGAAGGTCGGGGCTGCGATTGGGGCCGGAGGGGGAGAGATCGGGGGTCGATCCGGTTAGAGGGGAAGGGGACTACCTTTGATTGGCGCCGGAGGAAAGGGGGGCTGCCGGAGGTGGAGGGGAAGGGCCTACCAGTGATCGGCACCGGAGGGGCAGAGATCGAGGTTGGAGGGGGAGAGATCAGGGCTCGATCCGGCTGGAGGGGAAGGGGCTAACAGTGATCGGCATCGGAGGGGGAAAGATCGAGGCCGGAGGGGGAGAGATCGGGGCTTGATCCGGCCGGAGGGGAAGAGGGGTACCTTTGATCGGCACCGGAGGTGAAGCGGGGGGGCTACTGGAGGTGGAGGGGAAGGGGGCTACCTGTGATCACCGACCG
Source organism: Chamaelirium japonicum (assembly GCA_947650365.1). Classification (NCBI taxonomy): domain Eukaryota; kingdom Viridiplantae; phylum Streptophyta; class Magnoliopsida; order Liliales; family Melanthiaceae; genus Chamaelirium; species Chamaelirium japonicum. The sequence continues at coordinate 5,938,931 of OX393551.1, read as the reverse complement.
AAGGGGAATGGGGCCGCTGGAGGTGGAGGAGAGAGGTTGAGGGTGAGGGGAAGGGGCTACCGCTTGAGGGGGGGAGAGAGAGAATGAGAGAGAAAGAGAGATTTCAGCTGAGTGTATTATTGAATTTTTTAACCAACGGTTCGATCGTTGGAATCAGACGGCTAAGTGCATGCTGACAGCCTAATTTCAAATTAGGCTATCAGCTCATATCCCGTATTCTTTCTCTCTCTTTCTTTCTCTCTCTCTTTCTTTCTCTCTCTCTCTCTCTCTCTATATATATATATATATATATATATATATATATATATATATATAAATATAATACGGTCCTCCCGACCACGCAACACGCTAGTCCTCCCTTCAATTTGGGTGCCACATGACACTTTTTAACCGGGGTTAGGGGTTGATCAAGGTGGATACATCCCTCCTAACAATGATCATGAAAAAAAATTTGGAAAAAAAATATGCCAAGTGGCATTTTTAAATTAACCATAGTAAGGACTATTTGCACGCTACAGTTTACCTTTAAATTTGTCGACTGTTGATCGGGTTGGTTTAAGTTTTTTTTTTAGAAATTTTTTTTTAAAATCTTGATCTAAGTAGAGTTGATTGACCATCTATAAAAAGAAATATGCTTAAAAATTATCATGTGGCACCCAAATTGAAGGGATGACTAGCGCATTGGGTGGTCGGGAGGACCTGTTCCCTATTCCCTATATATATATATATATATATATATATATATATATATATATATATATATATACATATATATATATATATATATATATATATATATATATATATATATATATATATATATATATATATATATATATATATATATGGGAATGCTTAGGTGCGGTCTGTAGCCGTCCGATGCATCGGCCGCATGCATCCGATGCATCAACTGCATGCATTCGATGCATGGAGTCGTTCATCGGACGGCTGCGGACCGTGGACCACACGAACCGCACCTAAGCATTTTTCTCTTGTTGGTGCAATGCACCCATTATTCTTTATGCATAGCAAGTGCATTGCATGTATTTTTTATTTTTTTTTAATGTTTGCTGTATTAGCGTGTTTACAGATCATCATCATCGTCGCCGTCAACGTCCAAGTCCAATTTCGTAATAAAATGGCTCGACTATGAACCATGATTCTAATTAAGAAGGCTCCAAAAAAAAATCATACAAATTTTCTAATGGGCAATTAACTTAATGACAATCCTTAAGGTTGGTGCTGAAAATCTGATATCAACCCTTTATAGGTTGTATAAACGAAAAAATAAAAATAAAGATGACTGATATTAGTTAATATGTAAAAGACTTAACAACTAATTAATATGCATTATTACTTTTAGAGAAATAAATCTTGTTAAATATCACCCAATGAAAAGATAGGAATGTTATGCGAGATCAAGCTAGTAAGAGCACCATGATACATTAATCCTAGAATGAATTCATGATGTTTGTGCTCATTGGCTTGGTATGGACACGACGTGTACTTTTTAAAGAGAATAAACAATTGTGAATGTTGCCACAACCCTAGGGGGGGGGGGGGAGGAGAGAGAGAGAGAGAGAGAGAGAGAGAGAGAGAGAGAGAGAGAGAGAGAGAGAGAGAGAGAGAGAGAGAGAGAGAGAGAGAGAGAGAGAGAGAGACGTCTGGGGTTTGGAAGAATAATCGACGGATAATTCTCATTAGGGTAATAGCCACAAATATATAGGCATCACACGTGTAGGGAATAAGTCCTGTATACCAAACTCGTATGTATAACCTATAATATATATTAACACCCCCCCTCAACCTCACAGTGGATAAAATACTAAGAATTTGCTAATAATGAACCAAAAATAGAAAATGGATGCGACTTTGTGAAAAAAATCAGCAATTGGCTCTGTGGAGGACACATAGGGCAGAGAGATCGATGGTCCTAGTCGTAACTCTCTGGAGAAGTAGCAGTCGAGCTCAATGTGCTTTGTCCGCTCATGAAACATAGAATTGCTGATAATCTAAATAGCACTCTTGTTGTCACAATAAAAAGCTTTAGGTCCAGAAGTATCAACACCAAGATTCCAAAGAAGACGCCGAAGATGAACAATCTCCTTAGTAGTGGTGGCCATGGCATGAAACTCGGTCTCAGTGCTGAAGAGGAAGACAACCTTCTACTTTTTGCTATATTAGGAGATAAGAGATTCACCAAGAAATAGGTAATATCCAGTTGTCGAACGATGAGTAGTCGGGTCACCGGCCCAGTCAGCATCAGAATATGTAAGAAAAACCATAGAAGAGATCGAGGAGAAAAAAAACAACTTGGTACTAGTGCCTCAAAGGTATCGAAGAGTCCGTAGGAGAGCAATATAGTGAGCCGAGTGAGGTGCATCTATGAATTGGCTAAGAATATTGACTGCATGAGTAATATTCGGCCTGGTGATGTAAAGGTAAACTAGCTAACGAACTATCTTTCGGCCCCAGGTAGGATCTGAGAGGGGCTCACCATCAGCAGACCGTAGTTTCACATGAAGCTTAATAGGAGTGTCAGCCATACGACAGCCAAAAAGTATAGCCCAACTAAGGATGTCAGCCGTATACTTCTGTTGGAGGATAGCAACCTCCATGCCAAGAAAGTAACGCAGGGGACCAAGATCCTTCATCTAAAACTGACTCCGAAAATACTATTGAAGAGAGGCTATGGCACTGGATGTCATGATTTGAGGCCCTCGCGCAGTGGAATACGACAAGCGTTGAATCACTACGGCGGAGACGACCACCGACAAGACCAAGATAATAGAAAGAACAAGCAGAAGACCCAAGAAGTTCCAGCAACAATCGATCGATAGATTCACTAGTATGGAAAAAACCTAAGTACAATTACAATTGCCTCTACCCAATTCCTCACACACCCACAAAGAGATGCCACTATGAGAGAAGAGAATCTATAGCCCTACACTCCTTTGAAACAAGAAGAAACCCTTACCGAAACCCCACCGGTCTCCAATGGTTTCCTCTCTTTCTACCTTGGTGATGGTCACCTTTTAATCTCTCGCTTAGGTCTCTCTTGTGCCTTTGAGATAATCCATGATGTTTGTCCTAGGACCTCCTTTTTATAGGGTTACATTCGCATCAAACTTGAGGAAGGACTCCCACAAGAAAACGCAGGCCAAAACACGTCACCCGCATTCTGCCTGCACAGTCGTGCGCACGACCTGGGGAGGTCGTGCGCACAGCCCAACCCGTCTTCTCGCCCGACTTTTCTGTCGATGCCTATCATGCGCACGACTTGACAAGCGTGCGCATGACTCTTTCTGGCCGACCCTTTCTTGCTCCCGAAGCTTCACCTTTCGCTGTTTCTTTGCGCATGAACCTTTGAGTTGTATGTGGCTTGTTTGGATCCACATCTTCAACAATCTCCACCTTGGCTTCATGACAAGACGTGAGCATCTTCACGGACCAAATCACCATCTTTGCACCATAAATCTATCTCCTAATCGTTATCGTCACCTTTGCCCCCACACCGGAAGCCTAATCACCGAACTGGGTGATTGCCCAAGTCTTTCGACTTGGTTGACCTCCTGATCAACCTCACCCCTGAGCGTGCTTCACCTGCACCCTTGTTCTTCACCGAACACCGTGCATGTGTCGTCGCTCTCCCGGCTACCATCATGATCCTAGAAGCTCCAACCGTCCTCCATCGATGACTCCGCCGTAAACCACGACCCTTGATTCGCTCTATGATGCTTCCTACACCCATCGCTTCTGAGTCGTTTCCCATCAGCCAACGCTCGAATGTCTTCTTCACCCTACTGCACCATAGGTGTGCCCGCAGCTGAGTACGCCGCCACCATGATCGTTGTTGCCTTTTTCTCGCCATCCGTCGACAACCATCGCACCCTGATTGACCGCAAGTGTGCCCGCGGTTGTGCTTGCCGTTACCACGCCCATTAGCACCCATATCGCCCATCAGCGATCCGCACTGGTGCCCATCGGCACCTCCACCAGTCTCTCGTTAGCACCCCATATCAGTTTGCTCATCGATCGCTGAACACAATACCATCGTGACTCCCGTGCCATTGAGGTTGTCCCCCTCGATCCTGGCACCTGTACATACTGTGCCCTCAAGACTAGCTGTCGCGATCTGTTAAGCTGGGGAGTAGGGGCCTTAACCGCACCTGCCTCCCGGCTAACGCCTTCGATGTCTCGAACCGCCCCGAGGGAGGAGGCGCTTGACCACAATCTCCCCCTCGAAGACTCCTCCAAAGACCCGAACCTTCCAGAGAGTACTAGATCGTGCCTCTTCCCACCGTGCCTTCTCCTAGGGCATCGGCCATCGTTGCCAACAAGCCTCTCAGGAGGGAGGTACTATATCGCAACCTCTTTCCGGACCTCCGGCTTTCTTCTTGAGTGCCGCTCCCTGGTCCTCCATCGTACCGTGTGCTGCGAGTGCATCTTAACCCCCTTTCCTTAGTCTACCTTGCTCTACGCCATCGAACTAGAGTCTCCCCGGATCCTCAAACAATAAGCTCTTTTACCAATTTGTTGCGATCCGAGACCCTCGTGTGGTAGAACACGATAAGCGTGAAAGCATCATGGCAGAAACAACCACCGCTAAGACCGAGATAATAGAAAAAACAAACAAAACACGCAAGAAGTTTCGACAACGACTGATCAATGGATTCACTAGTATGGAAAAAACCCGAGTACAATTACAATAGCCTCTACCCAATCCCTCATACACCCACAAAGAGATCCCACCTTGAGAAAAGAAAACACGTAGCCTTACATCCCTTGGAAGAAGAAAACCTTCCCGAGACCCTACCGGTCTCCAATGGTTTCCTCTCTCTCTCTCTCTCTCTCTCTCTCTCTCTCTTTCTCTCCCTTGGTGATGGCTACCTTCTAATCTCTCCCTTATATCTCTCTTGTGCCTCCAGGATAATCCATGATATCCTAGGTTTGTCCTAGGACCTCCCTTTTATAGGGTTACATTCGTACGTATCCGACGTGGGGAAAGAGTCTTACGAGAAAATACAGGCCAAAACGCATCACCCGTGTTCTGCCAGCCATAATCGTATGTACGGCCAACCCATCTTCTCGCCTGACTTTTATGTCGATGCCAGTTATGCGCACAACATGACAGTCGTGTGCGTGACTCTTCCTAGCCGACCCTTCCTTGCTCACGAGCTTCGTCTTCCGTCGTTTCTTCGTGCATGAACCTTGGAGTTGTACGCAGCTTGTTTGGAGCCACATCTTCAACACCAGAGTCGTTACCTATAATGATCATGTCATTGACATAAAGAATGATAATGGCCCGACCCTGGGAGGAAGTCCGTATGAGCATAGAGTGATCCTAGAAGCTCTCCACAAAGCCGATCTCAATAACTACATGGCGAAAGTACTCAAACCAGGCACGAGGAGCTTGTTTGAGTCTATATATAGCTTGACAGAGACGACAGACGTGCTAAGACTGGGAAGAGGCTGCATATAGACAACCTCGAAGAGATTATCGTGAAAAAACACATTCTTCACATCCATTTAAAGAAGGAGACAACCTCTAGCAGCAATACAATGAGGAGAGTCCGAATGGAGGTCATCTGAGCCACCGAAGCAAAAGTCTTATTATAATCGATCACATACTCATGGGTGAAACCTCTGTCAACGAGTCAATAGAGCCATCAGAACGATGCTTGATCTTGAAGACCCACTTGCAATTGATGGGCTCAACATTAGTAGGCAGAGGGACAACCTCCCACGTCTAAGTCTGCTTGAAGGCTTGGAACTTCTTGGCCATAGCTGCTACCACACAAGATACTGCAGTGCCTCTCTGTATAACCTGGGCTCTCTATCTGTATAAAAGGAAATAAGGTAAGAAAAAACAGAGGCAAGTTGGCTGTGGCTGTAGTAAAACCAAAACGATCAGGAGAGCAGCCAAAGTGGTCTGGTTAGCAGCGCTTGCGCTAGGGGTAGCGAGGAGCATTAGGATCCACATTTAGTAGAGGAAGACTGCTCAAACTAGACGACGTACTAGAGGAGTCACTGTTAGATGAAGGTGTGACAGATAATGGGTCAGACTGACAACGATGAGAATAAACTTAAGGAAAGGAAGAAATAGATAGAGGAGATGAAGGACCCGAGGAAGAACAGAGAGTCACAGAAGAAACATCATCTAAGAAGGAAATAGTAGAAAAACTCAAGCTAGGAGGAGGGGATACTACAGTAACAGGAGGTAAGGGCTCAAGATCAGGGGCGAGAGTAGTAACTTGAGAAGAAGAAGAGGGTATCATAGGAGGAGCCTATTGAGACACTAAGGAGGGGGCTGTAGGAACCTCAAGGAAGGTAAGATCATAAGACACAACAGAATAGTAGGGAACATCATTGACAAAAGAAACATATCGAAAGATGTGAAGACGATGAACCAAGGGGTCATAGCAATGATACCCCTTGTGCTCAAAACTAATCTTTGATAGCACATACTTAGTGGACCTAGTCGACAACTTGTTATACTTATGTGAAGGAAGGAGGACAAAGCAAGTGCACTCGAAAGTACACAACATGTTGTAGTTGGAAGAGGGTCCATAGAGGCACTTGTAAAGAGAAACAATAGAGAGGACTAAAGAAGGGGTGATGATAATAAGGTTGATAGAGGTCAAAATGGCATAAGCCCAGAAAATATAAGGGACAAACGAGGAGAGAAGCTGAGTATGAGTTGTTTCAAGGATGTGACGGTGTTTTCGCTCGGCAATCTCGTTCTGCTCATGAGTGTGAGGATAAGATTGCTGGAAGAGAGTCCCATAGGACTGAAGAATAGAGCGCATAGTAGAAGAGAGATATTTCCGGGCACAATTGGATCGAAAATTTTTGATACGAGCATGGAACTAAGTATGGACCATGGCTGTGAAGATCTGATAGATCTCAGGAATGTCAGATCGCTGATGAAGTAGGTAGACCCATGTGAAAAGCGAATAATTATCAATAAAGCTAACATAGTAAAGATAACCATTCATAGAAGATAAAAATGCAGGACTCCAAATATCGGAGTGAACTAAATCAAACGGACTATATAACCTTGACAAACTAGAAGAAAATGGGCTAGCTGAATGCTTAACCAACTGACATTTTGTATAAAAAGAAAGAGGAGAAATGAACCTCGGGCTAAAGCTCAAGATTGGAAAAGACTTTTAAGCCAAGGTTCTGACATATGACCTAATATCCTACACCACAGGTCGGTATCAGAAGAGATAACATCCCATAAGACCGAAAGAAAGATAACAGGTAGATGAAGATACTCCAGATGACATCATCCATCCGCCCTATGAGCAGTATCAATCCTCTGTCCCGAGCATGGATCTTGCACAACACAAAAAGAGAAGAAAAAAAAGTGACTATCAGGCCAGAATCACACAGGCTACTAATAGAGATTAAGTTAATGCATAGCTAAGGTGCGTGCAAGACAAAAGGTAGAGAGAGAAGGCCAGTAGGGTCTGAGGCGGTAGTGATGGATTCAGTATGCGAGATGGCTAAGAGCCATCTATAGTATAGATCGGAGGAATACGGGAGGCAGGTAAGCATGTAGGGTTAGAGGTCATGTCGTGAGAGGCCCTAGAGTCCATAATCTTAGGTGCAGAGGTACCCGAGGTTGCAGAGAAGGTAGAGAGTCCGGAGAAGTCAGAAGAATCGGAGGCTGGCTGCAGAAAGAGTTGCTCAAGGTGCATCTCAATACGCTGAAGGTAATATGTCGTAGTAGCGTCAGTAGAGGTGGCTCTAGCAACAGCGGCAGTGGGATGCCCATGGTTAGGCGGCCCGGCATGCTTCTCTGGATGAAGCTGCTAGCAAGAGTCGACCGTGTTCCTCGGCATTCCACAGTGGGTGCATCTCCGAGTGTCAGGCGTGCCAAAGGAATAGGAGGGGCCATGAGAGAGCATAGTAAAAATGGTCCTCGGAGTGGAGCAGCAACGAGAACACCCTCAAAACTGGAGGGTACAAATGTTCGACAGGTTGCAACGGTATGGAGATGGGATCCTTGGCAATAAGCTCAACTATAATAGTATCAAGATGAAAAAGAGGATCCCTATGGATCAATTATCCCGCGATGAGAGAGAACTCAGGACGAAGAGTCATCAGAAACTGGTAGAGCTGTCATCATTCCTGAAAGAACTGTAACTCACGCTAGGAGGCACTGACTCTGGACACCTGTAGCAGAGGAGGCTCCAAAGCTTGAAGCTCACGCCAATAGCCGCGCATGAGGCTGTGACCAACTGAATTATTTACTCCCCCTGCTGAGCAGACTGGGCCTAAGACAAGAACTGATACTCATGGATCCCACTCTTCTCCACAAAGTGCTTAGTAAGATGAGCCCATAGCTCTGTCATAGTAGAAAAGGTGACAAGGTCGATTCAAAGCAAGCGATCAATCGAGGCAACGAGAAATGCCCAAACACGACGATCATGCAAGCTCCAGGTGTCAGAGGTCCCTACTCCAGAAGCATCAACAGGAGTAGGTGTAGAGCCATCAAGGTGCCCATACAGGGCTCGATCGTTCAGGACACTCCAGACGGTGGCAGACCACACAGTCCAGTTAGCTATCGTCATCAAGGGAAAGTCGATCGAGACATGGAGGAAGTCTTTTGTCTGCTCGAGTTGTGTCATCGAGAACTGAATAGGGGTCGCCATCGAGGACTGATCGAAAGTAGCCATCGAGAGATGAGATTGGTGCGAGCTTGATGCAGGACACAAAAGAGTCGACGGGCGTAGGCAGGAGGGCCAACAGGCGCAGGACGAGAGTGGGCGGGCACAGACCGTGAAGGGCCGGAGATTATACGGGCGCAGGAGGCGAAGGGCTCAGGAGGCCAGCGGGCGCGGAAGGCACAAGAAGGAGGGCCGACAGGCGCAAGACGAGAGCCGGTGGGCGTGGGCTGCGAAGGGCTGGAGATCCAACGGGCGCAGGAGGTGATGGGCTTAGGAGGCCGGCGGGCGCGGAAGGCGCAGGAGGCTGAGGGCCCGCAGGCCGCAGGCGTCAGGCCGGCGGGGGCGGCAACCGGTGCAGGAGGCGGACGGCCGACGGGGTGCATCGAGCGCAGGAGGCCGGAGGGCACATAAGGCTGGTGGTCCGGCGGGCACAGGAGACCGGCTGGCTCGGGCGACAGCGGGCTCGAGCTCGGGCGCAGGTCGACAGCGGCAGCGGAATCGGTCGCAGGACGTAGGGTGGCGTGCTAGATGTAGGTTCGTCACGGGCGCAGGGAAGGCGGTCGGATCAGAGAAGAAGGCAGCGAAAGGGAGGGCGCGACGATTAGACCCGCTCTAATACGATGTTACCACAACCCTAGGAGAGAGAGAGAGAGAGAGAGAGAGAGAGAGAGAGAGAGAGAGAGAGAGAGAGAGAGAGAGAGACGACTAGGGTTTGGGAGAATGACGGATAATTCTCATTATGACAATAGCCACGAATATATAGGTATCATATATGTGTAGGGAATAAGTCATGTACACTGAACTTATATGGATAACCTAAAATATAAATTAACAACAAATAATGGTGGCTTAGGGCCGGCGTGTGTCCTAAGGTGGTTGCCTAACACTTTCTATGCATAAACAACCGGCTACTACTAACTCACGGACACATGTTGTTCATCTCGGCCATAAGAGGTACAAACATTATAAATTCAGCCAAGGGTAGCACCATGCAAATGCTCCTAGATAACATATTAATCACTTTTATCGTTATAATAAGAGTTTTTTTAACATATATATTACACATTATAGCATGCTCTACCATTTCTTTTTCTTAACTTTCTCCAAAAAAAAAAACGTTTTTTTAACTTTATCAAAAAATGCCCTTTTATCATCGAAAAGTAGTGTAAAAGTCTCTCTCTCTCTCTCTCTCTCCAAACCACACTCTTAATCTTACTTACAAAACATATCAAGATGGATTAGCTATCTAAATTAAGGCATCTGAGCAATGGTGGAGCTCTATGGGGGCCTGCTACTGTCTAGGTGGATGCTGATTTAGGATGGATATCTTCATGATTTCAAGACTTAAGGCTTATTAAACTCAAACATACCATCAAAAAGCATCACTCATCTTAACCATACCACCCAAATAACTGTGCCTGACAAGCACTTGGCGCTCGAATCGGATGATGGGTCCCTCTACATCATGCACAGTGATCTGGGTGTGATGAGTGATATATGTCAGTCACACTAGCAAGCACAAATTCTAAACATTATCCCTATTAAACTTAGTTGCAGAACCACAACACAAAAAGATAGCGTCTGCGCCTAGAGACAAAAGCTTACATAGCACCACAAAGAACAGGGAAACGTATTATAATTATAGAGAGAGGATATTTTGTTCTGTTGGGCTGACCTCACTTAGTCAATATTAAGGTGATAAACCTCTCAATTCTCTCTCTTTCTAGGATGGGGGTAGACATGGATAGTCATAGTATCTGTTTTCTGGGTGATGGACACAGATTTTAATGGGTCTGCCCTCACCATGTCATGACCATTCTTATCCTTCTGAATCCCACTTGGGTACAGAAAGAGATATTATTGGAATTAGATGGGATAATAAGTTTGGTTTAGCTTTAATTAAACCTAATCTCCATCAATTAGTGTGCCAAAAGGAGAGAGAATTCCTCACTACTTGTCTAATTGGGTGCTCTTTGAAGATAATGATGCGACTGCCAACCGGGTTACTTGTGTTTTTACGCCTCCGATTTTCTGTCATGGGGTTGCCTAACCCCCTCCCGCTAGAGATGGCATCTATAATCTTTTGTACGTGTGAAATTGCCCGGATTGCTCCAAAAGGCCTACAGTAGAGGGAGGGCATCAGAGATGGGTCCGCTTCGCCTCCTCCAATAATGTCTTGTCACGCATGAACCGCATGAGCGGGGGTGTTGAATCTCACCGTTGATAGTCCCACATCGACTAAAGAGTGGTGTATCATTGCCTTCATATAACCATCGTGCTCCCCTCCTAAGGTCGCCCATTGGGAGCACTCCAATTGGATGCATAATCATGCTATCCTACTAATTACATTCCCCTAGCTAGTCCCACCACAATATATAAAGGTCGGAAATAATTTAGAAGAAGGTAACAACTCTTTTTACAATGAGAGAACTATGAGGTACGCTATTGAAATGGAGATTAAGACCGTAGATTACAAATGTTTTCCCATAATTTCTACCGAATGTTAGAGTGGTATAAATGTTTTTCCATAGTTTCTACAGGTCAACCATTTTTTTTTTAATATTAATTCATGCATGTTTGGAAGATTCTGAGTCTTTTAGTTGGTCCTTAAATGAAAAGGATGAAGCATTTAATTTGCTCGATCGTATACTCCTCCTTTTCTTCCTTTTTCCACACACACCGTTCTCTTGTCATCGCCAAAAGATGTGGCGACTGGTTCCACAATATTTAGTTGATGTAGCATGTTTAACCTGATTAGGTCCTCCCATCTTTTCCTTGTTCTTCAGAATTTTCTTCAAAGATATACTTGACGAGGGACGAGGTATGGGGTTCCTTGGATCTTAACTAAATAACCCTCGATCTATTCATGTAAAAATAATGATTGGAATGTGGAAGATGTCACCTGATTTTTTCTTTTAAGGTTTCAGCAAATCAATCATAAAATATCCTCAAAAAGAGCTTTTTAAATCAGACCAAAGAGTGAAATCTTGTTTTCGGCTGACTAGGTGCCCTCAGCAATTTGTTGTTTTCAGCTAGGGGTACCAATAATCTGGGCTGCGGCTACTTCGTGCAGTGGCTTGCATGTTATACCCAAATTATTTTTTTTTGGGATGCCTTCAGATAAACTAATAGCCATTGGAGGGTGCCCTTAGAATAAATGGGGATAGAGGAAAAAAGGGGGCTGCTACGTTTCTTTACACAGGCAAAGACATTGGAGGGGAAAGATTTGAAGTCCACCAGATTCGAGGAATCCATCTTTAATGTATTCCTATCCAGAAAACCCTAATCGAAACATGCAAGCATCTTCATTTTTTAATTCACATATTATTCATAATGAAAGACAATATGCCTTTAATAGGCGGGGTTACATGCATCCACAACTCATGTGGGACTAAAAAAGGCAAAAAAAATCCAACTTGTGCCGCAAGTCTAATGTTTTCCTATTTTAATTAGGATGAAAATGATTAAATAAAACAATAAAAAAGATAGGTGGGCATCTTAGGACGAGTGCATGTAGAGGCGATATGATCATTAGGAATGGTTCCCATCATTCACCCTGACTTGGAAAAAAATCATCCATGAGTTCAGTGAAATTGAACCAAGGCACGCGCCTTCAGAATCTAGCTGATCTCTAAAGGAGTCACCAGCATCTGAAGCTGATGATGCAGGCCCAATAGATGTGAGCGTGTAACACCATAGTCAAGTTTTGGGTACCATGAGAAGAAGTTGTTATCATTGAGTTGAGACCCTAAGTCATGACAATAGCACGAGCTGCTGACAATGATCGCATGGGCTGATTAACGATCTACCATAGAGGAAGTCGCGCCCAAGTGTGACAGGCAAAGCACTTGAGCTAGGGGTTGAAGATCCCGCCTGATGATGTCTCTCTGTCTCTCTATCTCTCTTCTCCCGATCTCTCTCTCTCTCTCTCTCTCTCTCTCTCTCTCTCTCTCTCTCCGTATCTCTCTCTCTCTTCCCCACGATCTCTCTCTCTCTCCATCTCTCTCTTTTTATGTTTCACACACTCTCTTTCCATTTCACAGACACACACACACTCTTTCCCCATCTCTCTCTCTCTCTCTCTCTCTCTCTCTCTCTCTCTCTTTGTTTCACTCTTTCTCTCTCTCTCTCTCTCTCTCTCTCTCTCTTTTCGTTTTACTCTCTCTCTCCCCCTTCCCGTCTCTCTCTCTCTCTCTCTCTCTCTCTCTCTCTCTTTCTCTATCTCTCTCATCCCCATGATCTCTCTCTCTCTCTCTCTCTCTCTCTCTCTCTCTCTCTCTTTATGGGTTGGGTGGGGGCGGGGGTGGGGAAAGGGGGAGGGGTTGGTCCAGCCGAATGCGCTCGCTTCGTGCCAATCGGCACAACCATGCACTATAGGGGATCAAGCTCCATGGGCTCCTTTGTGTGCACTCTTCCCAGGGCCAGCCCTCTGCTTGGTGTTGGTGACTTCTTGGTGCACGCTTGTCTGGCGCTTCCTGCCTCTCTTGTATGTAGTGGGTTACAGTCTCACCTATTGATGGTCCAGTGATCATCCCTATATAACATTAAAATTAAAAAAAACCTTCCTAGAGGTAATTTTGCATAGCCAGTCTGCAACTACATTGTTCTTCCATACAAAATAGGTAGCGCATGACACAATGGTTGTTGCTAATTGCACCCATAAAAATAGTAGGCCCCCAATTAAAAAAGAAAATTAAATACAGGTTTCTCTCCAAAGCCTCGTAGGTCTATTGAGTCGATGCGGCAGCGGCGATTAGCTGCAACTCGTGCTCATCGTCGTCTCCGCTGCTGCACTTGCTATTGCTGCTGGTTGTTGTCACCTTTGCTAGTCACCCCATTGCTCACCACTATTGCTTGAGAGAAAACAGGAGAAAGGGGCCGGAGGGCATTTTCAGGTTTTAGTTGCACTTTTAATTGATCCGATCTTTGACAAGGGACCTTAGGTGAAAGGCATATATGTTGCTCGTCCATTTCACCCCACCAATCTGTTGTCAGGGACATTAGACACATTACCCCAAAAATTTTTCTGGAGCAACAGTCCGTTGGAGCCAAAAAAAATTTCGGTGTCGGTACGAGGCTAGCGGTGCTGGTAATTTTGTGGGTGCAAATGATAACATCTGGCACACGCCGCACACTTCTTCAAGCAAAGTTTCGAGTGTTTTGTATGTGCTAGCTAGATATGTGAGTTGGTAAAGTCTCAAAGGAGGTTGGTACCTGAGATCTAGGATTGATTTCCGCTTGCATCGAATTAATAACTGGTAGGGGATTAAAAACAAAATCAAAAAACACTGGTAGGTTTTAGTGATAGTGTATAGCATTGAGATACAGATACCTGTAGATACTTGTATAGGATACCCCTTTATTCTTTCCTTGTATCCATATATATTTGGCCTTTGGCCTAATGAGAATGCTCAATCCATTCTCCCAAAACCTAGCCTCTCCTTCTCTTTCTCTCTATGCTAGGTGATCATTGTGACATGGTATCAGAGCGGACGATCCGCCTCTCCTCGACGTCCAACGATCGGACTTCCGGTTATCACCCTTGATCTCCGGCCAGATCTGCACCAGGTTCGAGATCCAGCCCTGAGCAGCTCCGGCCAGCACCCTCCCTCCAGATCTCGACCAGATCCGGCGAGATCCGGCCCTCAGCAGCTCCGGCCAGCAGCCTCGAGCACCCTCCCTCCAGATCTCGACCAGATCCGGCCTGTTTTCCGGCTAGATCTCTGCGCTCCGACCAGATCTCGTCTGATCTCTGAGCTCCAACCAGATCCGACCTGTTTTTCGGCCAAATCCATGCGCTCCGACCAGATCTCGTCTGATCTCTGAGCTACGGCCAGATCTCGGCCAGCTCCGACCAAGATCTCGGCCAGCTCCCTTCCTGTGCTCCGACTAAGATCTCGGCCAGCTCCCTTCCTATGCTCCGACTAGATCTCGGCTAGCTCCGACCAGATCTCATCCCTGCGCTCCAAGTGAAGTCCGGCTAGCAGGTGAAGCCAGATCCGGCCAGCAGCTCCGATTGAAGACCGGCCAGCAGCTCCAAGTGAGATCTTGATCCCTGCGCTCCGAGTGAGAACCGGCCAGCAAGTGAAGTCAGCTTGATTCCTGAGATCTTGATTCCTGAGATCCCTGCGCTCCGATTGAAGTCAGCTTGGTCCCTGAGACCTTGATTCCTATGCTCCGATTGAAGTCAACTTGGTCCTCCCAGATCTGCTCCGAGATCTCGATCTCGTGCTGGTGACCTCCAGATCTGCTTTTTTGCTCTCTTGGAACCAAGTGAAGCCACAGATTCGACCGGTGAGCCGCCATGGCTGACTCCTCCTCTGTAGATGCTCCTCCGCTCGTGCTACCACACTTTGAGAGCCTCCCGTTCGAGTATACTCGTGACTTCCTACCGAGCTCGACGGATTTCCCTCTCGCCTCCTCCGCCGACTGGGAA
This sequence comes from Chamaelirium japonicum, assembly GCA_947650365.1. Taxonomy (NCBI): domain Eukaryota; kingdom Viridiplantae; phylum Streptophyta; class Magnoliopsida; order Liliales; family Melanthiaceae; genus Chamaelirium; species Chamaelirium japonicum. Next base: position 5,923,817 of record OX393551.1, on the reverse strand, counting down.
GCATGGGCAGCAATCGTTCAGACCATGCTTCTCGGACGTGGCCTTCTTGGATTACTAGACGGCACCACCATGGCACCGAGTCAGGCTTTCCCCGTCGCTCTTCAAGCGTGGCGTCTTTGTGATGCACGGGTCGCCGCCTACCTTGTTGCTTCGGTCGATCGGACGATGCGTGCTGACCTCGCCTCTCTTGGAACGTCCGCAGCTATATGGCGCTCCTTAGTCGAGCGTTTCGTGGAGTCTAGCGGCGCTCGTGAGTATGCTCTCCTCTCCCAGGTCCAGTCCGAACAGCAGGGCGATCGTACGATCCAGCAATTCCATGCGTAGATGCGTGGTTATTGGCGGGAGCTTCAGTCACTAGTACCTCCCGTCCTTCTCGAGTGCCGTGCCGCTCACCAAGCCTTCTGGGAGCGCCGTCAGTTTTATCAGTTCCTGATGACCCTTCGACCAGAATTTGGCCCACTTGCTGGCGCCCTGATCCACCGAGACCCACTTCCACGTTTGGATGCTGCTATTGCTGAGTTCGTCGCCGAAGAGACCAGGCAGTGCACCATCGCCATCAGGGCTACTCCTCCCACCTCCAGCCATACGAGTGTCCTTGCTGCAGCCCCAGCTGCCTCTTTTACTTCTGCTCCTGGTCGTGATCGGTTTGTGTGCACTCACTGCCACAAACCAGGTCATGTTGTCGCTACCTGTTGGAAGCTGCATCCCGAGAAGAGGCAGGGACCCCGAGGACGTGGTCAACCTGTTGGCTCGACTGCTGCTGCTACTACTGCTACTGCTCCGTCCTCTCCTCGCACAGTTCCATCATCACCCCGGGGTTCCTTGGATGTTCCTGACACTACTCAGCTCCTTCAGCAGCAGCTTGGACAGCTTCAGTTCTGCCTAGACCAGCAGGCGAGCTTCAGCCCCGCCGAGGCTTCCAGCGTCTCCAGTTCCTCTGCTCACTTAGCTACTCCCGGTACCTTCTCTACTTGGATCCTGGACTCTGGGACCTCCCATCACATGACTTCCAACGCTTCCTTGCTTACCAATTGCCAACCGGCACCGCACATTCCATCGATACATACTACAGATGGTTCTTCTTTATCATCTCGCAGTGTGGATCGATTACCGCCACTACAGAACCGAGCGGTCGCCTCTCTTTACCCACTGTGTTGCATGTCTCCCAACTTCGCATGCAGCTCATCTCCATTAGCAGCCTTTGTGACTCTGGATGTGTCGTGACCTTCTCCCCTTCTTCTTGTATTGTGCAGGATCCACATACCGAACGGGTGATTGGCGCTGGTCGTAGATCAGGCGGGCTATACCACCTCGAGCATTTCCATCTTTCCATCATTTCCCCTCCTGGCGTCTGTAGCCTAGCTTCTCCTGATGCCGGCTTGTGGCACCGAAGATTAGGTCACATTTCCGAGTCTCGACTTAAGAGCTTACTGCAGACTGGAGCTCTAGGTCCTTGTTCTTTTTCTTCTTTATCTACATGTACCGGTTGTAAGCTTGCCAAAGCTACAACTCTACCTTTTCCTTCTAGTATCTCTCAGAGTTCTGCTTCTTTTGACTTAGTACACTCCGATATCTGGGGCCCTTCACCTCTTCCTTCGATGTGCGGATATCGCTACTATATCTCTTTCATCGATGATTTTAGCCGATACACTTGGATCTACCTTCTTCAGCACCGCTCTGAGGTTCCTCAGGTCTACCAGACTTTCACCTCGATGGTCCACACACAGTTCGGTTGTCACATTAAGACATTTCGGTCTGATTCCGCCCTAGAGTACCTCTCTACTGCTATGTGGACACTTATTAAGTCCCATGGGACCCTATTTCAGCACTCATGTCCTCACACACACACGAGCAAAACGGAGTAGCCGAGAGGAAGCACCGTCATATCCTTGAGACGACGCGTGCTCTTCTTCTCTCTGCTTCCGTTCCACACACTTTCTGCTGAGGCTGTCTTGACCTCAGTCAACCTCATCAACATCACACCTTCTTCTGTTTTTCCGGGTGGTGCATCTTCCCACGAGCGTCTTTTCTCTTCCCCTCCTGACTATCGTCCGCTTCGTACCTTCGGGTGCACCTGCTTTGTCCTCCTTCTACCCCATGAACGCATGAAGTTGTTCGAACATGCAGTTAAATGCATCCTCCTAGGAATCAGCACCGAGCACAAGGGTTATCGTTGCTATGACCCTTTGACTCATCGCCTTCGCATCTCTCGACACGTCTCCTTCGTCGAGGATGTCCCTTACTACTCCACTGCAGCTCAGGACCTCACCTTCTTGGAGACTCCTACCACCCTATCTCCGACTCTCGAGCCCTTTCCATCACCCCTTTCGTCCAGCTCTACTTCTCCCCCTGCTTCCAGTGATTCTTCCACGGAGTCTTCCTCCGTCCCCTACTCTCCTCTATCCCCGATTGATTCCGTCAGCCTTCCTCATACTCCCGATACTCATGGTACTCCGCCTGCTACGCCCGTCAGACATCCCCGGTCGTGGATCCTCGCCCACCGCCTCGCTATCCTCAATGCAAGCACCACCCACCTGATCGCTTCAGCTTTAACTCTGGCCCACCTGACCGTTTTGGCTTTGCCACGGTCACCTCTTACTCGCCTCAGTTTACAGCCTTTCTTGCAGTCCTTCACACAGATCAGGAGCCTCGATCATACCGGGAGGCCGTCCAGTCCCCTCAGTGGAGGCAGGCTATGAGCGAGGAATTTCAGGCATTTGAGCAGACCCAGACTTGGGATATCGTCCCCCTTCCTGCTGGCATTGAGCCTGTCAGTTGCTGGTGGGTCTACAAGGTCAAGCAGCGACCTGATGGTTCTATCGAGCGGCACAAGGCTCGGTTGGTGGCCCGTGGCTTCACTCAGGCATACAGAATAGACTACGAGGAGACTTTCGCACCCGTAGCTCAGATGACCTCCGTTCGTGCACTTCTGGCAGTTGCAGCAGTCCGCCGATGGCCTCTTCTCCAGATGGACGTAAAGAATGCCTTTCTCCATGGCGATCTTTTAGAGGTCGTCTACATGCAGCCACCCCCTGGTTTGCATACTCCTCCCCGGCATGTCTGTCGCCTCCGTCGTGCCATCTACGGGCTCAAGCAAGCCTCTCGAGCTTGGTTTGAGTGTTTCCGACGAGCTGTCACCGAGATCGGCTACATTGAGAGCTCGCAAGACCACTCGTATTTTGTGCGGTCAACTCCTCAAGGCAGGGCTATTCTTCTATTATATGTCGATGACATGATCATCACAGGTGATGACTCCGCTGCCATCACTTCCCTTCAGCAGCATCTTCGGCGCCGGTTCCAGATAAAAGACCTAGGTCCTCTTCGCTACTTCCTTGGGCTAGTGATTGCCTACAGTGAACGAGGAATTCTGCTATCCTAGTAGAAATATACGGCTGACATCCTTAACCAAGCTGTCCTTTCCGATAATCGCTCTGCCGTCACCCCCCTCGAGCTTCACGTGAAGCTTCGTCCCACCGACGGTGAGCCCCTCTCAGATCCTACTCGGTACCGATAGATCGTTGGCCAGTTGGTTTACCTCTACATCACCAGGCCTGACATTGCTCACGCCGTTAGCATCATCAGCCAGTTTGTCGAAGCCCCTCACTCTGCTCACTATGCTGCCCTTCTTCGGCTTCTTCGTTATCTCCGAGGCACCATTACCCGGTCGCTCCTCCTATCATCGACTTCTCCTCTGGTCCTACGTGCCTACTCGGATGCCAACTGGGCTGGTGATCCGATCACTCGTCGATCGACTACCGGCTATTGCCTATTTCTTGGAGATTCTCTTATCTCATGGTGCAGCAAAAAGCAGAGCATTGTCTCTCTCTCCAGTACTGAAGCAGAGTTTCGAGCCATGGCCTCTACTACCAAAGAGTTCGTTCACTTGCGACGACTTCTCGGAGATCTAGGGGTTCTGATCTCTGAACCTACAGCTCTTCACTGTGACAATCGAAGTGCTATACAGATTATCACAAACCCGGTCTTTTACGAGAGGACGAAGCACATCGAGCTCGATTGCTACTACTCTCGCCAGGAGTATGAGGCCGGGACCATCTCTCTCCCTTTTGTTTCCTTTGGAGAACAGATTGCCGACTTCTTCACGAAGTCACATCCTGGTCCACGTTTTCAGTTTCTGCTTAGCAAACTCATGGTGCATGACCCACCTTAAGTTTGAGGGGGGCTGTTAGTGATAGTGTATAGCATTGAGATACCGATACCCGTAAATACCTGTATAGGATACCCTTTTATTCTTTTATTGTATCCATATATATTTGGCCTTTGGCCTAATAAGAATGCTCAATCCATTCTCCCAAAACCTAGCCTCTCCTTCTCTTTCTCTCTATGCTAGGTGATCATTGTGACAGTAGGACAGTAGGGGGCTGCCTTTAGGTACCCTCCCACAGATCAGATTAGATGAGATGTTGTGGGGAGTTTAAAAACAAAAAATTCCGAGTGCCACTATTAAAGGATGGCTCCACATTCATGTGGGACCTTGGACTTTGGGTCCCACGTACCTAGGAGGTGCACAGAGCACAGGTGGCGCTCGGAATCGAGAATCAGGAATAAAAAATGGGGAAACGGGCCCATGTTTTTTGGCCGGTGAACGTACAAAACCGCTTTCTACAACGGCTGGGGCATCACCACCTAGGGGTGGGACTTGGGCAGGTCTGACCCGAACCCGATCCGTCCAACCCGAACAATGGAAAAACATGAGCAAAACTAGTTAAAAACTTGGACAGATTTAGATAAAAAAAGATCGACCTGATTTCAATTTGGACGGATTTGGACATCGATTTTCCCAATCCGAGGAATCCGAGGAAGTGACACAATAAGGTTGAATGCTTTGGTAGTTTTTTTTTATGGAAATAAAAAACAGCTGTCTGTTTGATGTCGAATGCTAAGAATTCGTTTGAAATATGTGAGGATATAGGTTGGACTTTATGTTTTCGTTATGCAAATCAAAGATATTTTTTATCCAATTCAAAAGTCTGTTGGGTTTTTTTTCCATCTATTTATGTGCACAAGTATTTGCAATTGGGTAACCTGTCCATTATTTTGCAAATTGGGCAATCCGAGGAATCCGAGCAACTAGAATGGGCAAGCACGGGTTGGGCTCCCCTGGGTTCCACGGGCAAAACGGGTTAAGGTTTGTGCAAGTCGGGTTGGGCATGAGCAGACCCTTCAACCCGCCCAAGTCCCACCCCTATCTCCACCTTTGGCTTTGAGCGAGCGCCGCCTCCACTGAGCAAAAAGCGGGGGTGGATGGATTGGGGATTGGAAGCACAAAGCAATGACCGACCGCGTGGCCTCTCCAACATTAACAGATCGATCGAGCAACCAGTGTCCACAAGTTAAACAAATTAGCCCGTCTATGGATCCAACTTTTTTCCTGGATCCCCACTCAGCAGCCTTAAAAGCTAGAAACCACCCTAATTAACTATGTATGGGGGGCATTGCATTGCTGCATGCTCAGAGTCCGTACGGCCCCTTTCCTGAACATAATTTCGATCATTTGGGTCTCACCGCACGTCCTCCGTACGGTGCTACGCGTCCGCCGGAGAGATCCGCCGGCGTGTTGTTTTGCGGCATGCATCACCGCCCGGATAGGTTATCAACGCACCAAACCAACAAAGAAATTAAGAACCACAAAAGCAAGCTGGCGTCAAAGAGAGTCCGATCCATCGAGCTTGCTTGCACAACTTTGCTTGGAGTAGGATAATGTTAGTTTTGTGGCCGGGTTGTACGTAGTGATGATCAAGGAGTGGGGTTTCATGTTGGAGCACTTTGATTGGTAGGCTTATGATTGCATTGGCTTTTGGCATTGGATGGTGGATATAAAAAATAGCCAACTCTTGAGTTTATTAGGGCCGGCCTGTTTGGATGAACTTTGGGGCCGGGATTCTCGGAGCCCAGAATCCTTAAAGAAGGCGGAGAGCTTGTTTGGATACAACGGGATCCCGAAAAGTGTTTCTTCAAAGAGTTCAAAATATGGTCCTGAAAGCCAGTTTTCTCGTAGTCCAAAATCAAGGCTAGCTATGGTGGGTGCAAAATCTGGCAAACGCCCAACGATGGGACCTGCCAACCCTGCCTGGGGTCCGCGAAGACGACGGTGGGACCCACCAGTTCGGCCCACACATACTATCTAGGGTCTGATAAATTTTCCCGGGTATTTACCAAAACCTTCGATATTCCCAAACCTTTATAAATAGCAGACCCGACAAATATTAAGAGGACCAGAATTCATTATTCCACTTTCTGTTTTCTAGAGCTTCTCGAGCCTTCTGGTGATCAGACTCTAGTCAAGCCCACTCTACCTTCTGTCTACTTGTATAAGTACTCCTTGGCCTGTCGAGAGAAGCTCTACTTTTCAGAGTTAGTGGATTAAAAGTAGCATCTTACCGCACGGAGACGTAGGCTTCGACCGAACTACATCACTACATCTTGTGTTAACTCAGCTTCTCTCTATCTCTTTCTCTACTCAACAGTACGTGTTTGTGTGACAGCTCAGCCCGTGACAGCTTATATAACACTCTACAGTGCACCACACCTCGAAGCTCTAACCTTCAATCGATAATTGGAGGGAGATCGTACGGCGACCATAATTTTCACCCACAGTTTGGCGCTGTCTGTGGAATCTTTCCTTATCGATCCATTCAACTCTTACCAGTCACGCTGCAACTAGTACGAAGTAATGATCAAGGAGTGCGGTTTCATGTTGGAGCACTTTGATTGGTAGGCTTATGATTGCATTGTCTTTTGGCAATGGATGGTGGATATGATTGATAACCAACTCTTGAGTTTGTTAGGGCCGGCCTGTTTGGATGAACTTTGGGGCTGGATTCTCGGAGCCCAGAATCCTTAAAGAAGGCGGAGAGCTTGTTTGGATACAACTGGATCCCAAAAAGTGTTTCTTCGAAGAGTTCAAAATATGGTCCTGAAAGCCAGTTTTCTCGTAGCCCAAAATTAAGGCTACGGTGGGTGCAAAATCTGGCTAACGACTAACGGTGAGACCCGTCAGCCCTGTCTGGGACCCATGAAGACGATAGTGGGACCCGCCATCCCGACTTGGGACCCTCCAAGACGACGGTGGGACGCGCCAGCTCTGTCTGGGGCCAACGAAGATGACAGTGAGACCCGCCAGTCCTACCTGGGGCCCATACATACTATTTGGGATCTGATAAATTTCCTCAGGTATTTATCAAAACCCCCAATATTCCCAAACCTTTATAAATTACGGACCCGACAAATATTAGGAGGACCAGAATTCATTATTCCACTTTCTGTTTTTCAGAACTCCTCAAGCCTTCTGGTGATCAGACTCTAGTCAAGCCCACTCTACGTTCTGTCTACTTGTATAAGTACTCCTCGGTCTGTCGAGAGTAGCTCTACTTTTCATAATTAGTGGATTCAAAGGTAGCATCTTACCGCACGGAGATGTAGGCTTCGACCAAACTACATCACCATATCTTGTGTTAACTCAGCTTCTTTCTATCTCTTTCTCTACTCAATAGTGTTAGTGTAATAGCTCAGCACTCTTCAATGCACCACACCTTGAAGCTCTAACCTTTAATCGACAGTTGGAGGGAGATCGTACGACGACCGTAATTTTCATCCACAGTTTGGCACCATCTGTGGGATCCTTCCCTATCGATCCATGACCTTCGAGCTTTTCAACTCTTATCAGTCATGCTGCAACTACTAACTAGTTCGAGCAACTCGCCTGTCTCCATCGCTATACCAGAATGGTAAAGACACGACCCGTGGATCAGTCAGAGGGAAGTTATCTAAATCGAAACATTCAAACATCGAGGGTGAATCCTCCGACATCAGCCATCGGTATCAACAACGGAGCAAACATCTACTGGTCATGCAACCTGTCCCCTGCTCCTTCAAAACGATCCATTGTCGACACCTCTCGGTAGCCTCTCGAACCTCTTAATTCTGAACCATCCATCGATCCCTACATCGGAAGTGATGTTCGGAACAAGAGACCCCCTCTGAAGATTCAACCAACAACCGAGGGCTTGGAAGGATACAACTAACCTTCGGACATCCTCCGACGTTGTAGATCGTCTGAGGATTCAACCGTTAATCAAGGACTTGGAGATAGTCAACCATCGAGCATCCTTTGCGTTCTGCAACGCCCGAGGATTCAATCGACAACCGAGGGCTTGGAGATAGCTAACCCTCGGGTATCCTCTGGTATTGCAGATCACCTAAGGATTCAACTATCAACCGAGGGCTTGGAGACCGCAAACCCTCGGGTATCCTTCAGCATTGCAGATCAACCGAGGATTCAATAGACAAACAAGGGCTTGGAGACAGCCAGCCCTCAGGCATCCTCCGACGTTGCAGATCGCCCGAGGATTCAATCAATGATCGAGGGCTTTGATACAGGTAGCCCCCGGGCATCCTCCGGCATTGCAGATCGTCCAAGGATTCAATCGATAATCGAGGGCTTGGAGACAACCAACCCTCGGGCATCCTCCGGCGTTGCAGATTGCCCGAGTATATAACTGTCAACTGAGGGGTTGGAGACAGCCAGCCCACGGTCATCCTCAGACATTGCAGATCGCTCAAGGATTCAATCGACAACCGAGGGCTTAGAGACAACTAACCCTTGGGCATCCTCTAACATTAAAGATCACCCGATGATTCAATCAACAACTGAAGGCTTGGAGATAGCCAACCCTCGAGCAGTAGATCACTCGAAAATTCAATCGACAACCGAGGGCTTGGAGACAACCAACCCTCGGGCATCCTCCGACGTTACAGATCATCCAAGGATTCAACCGTCAATTGAAGGCTTGGAGATAGCCAACCCTTGGGTATCCTCCGATATTATCGATCGCCCAAGGATTTAATCGACATCCGAGGGCATAGAGATAGCCAACCCTCAGGCATCCTCCGGTGTTGCAAATCGTCCGAGGATATATACAATCGTCAACCGAGGCTTGGAGACAGCCAACCCTTGGGCATCCTCTGGCATTGCAAATCGCCCGATAATTCAACCATAAACCAGGGCTTGGAGACAGCTAACCATCGGGCATCCTCCGACGTTGCAGATCGCCGAAGGATTCAACCGTCAACAGAGGGCTTGGAGACAGCCAGCCCTCGGGCATCCTCCGACGTTGTAGATCGCTCGAGGATTCAATCGACAACCGAGGGCTTGTAGACAGTCAACCCTTTGGCACCCTCTGATATTGTAGATCGCCCGAGGATTCAATCGACAACCAACGGCTTGGATACAGCTAACCCTTGGGCATCTTTCAGCGTTACAGATCGTCCGAGGATTCAATCGTTAACTGAGGGCTTGGAAACAGCCAACCCTTGAGCATCCTCTGGCGTTGGAGATTTCCCGATAATTCAATCGACAACCGAGGGTTTGGAGACAGCCAACCCTCGAGCACCCTTCAGCGTTGTAGATGATGCAAGGTTTTAATCGACAACCGAGGGCTTATAGACAGCCAACCCTCGGACATCCTTTGCGTTGCAAATTGTTTGAGGATTAAACCGTCAACCGAGGGCTAAGAGACAGCCAACCCTCGGGTATCCTCCTGTGTTGTAGATCTCCCGAGGATTCAATCGTCAACCAATGGCTTGGAGATAGCCAACTCTAGGGCATCGTCCAATGTTGCAGATCTTCCGAGGATTCAATCGTCAACCGAGGGCTTGGAGACAGGCAACCTCATGCGTTGTAGATCGCCCGAGGATTCAACCATCAACCGAGGGCTTGGAGATAGCTAATCCTTGGGCATCTTCTAGTATTACAAATCGCCCGAGGATTCAACCATCAACTGAGGGCTTAGAGACAACCATCCCTCGTGCATCCTCCAATGTTGCAGATCTGTAATGACCGGCACTCCAGTATGTTTTCGCTCAGGGCAACCTGGTTTGATTTAAATATTATTTAAATATCGTTGCTTAAATAATCATTTTTATTAGTTGGAATGATGTTGCTTGTGCTCGAGCAGGACCAGACAGTGGGTCCCGGGCCCGGGTCGCAAGGCGACAATGGAAGAAATGCAATCGGTGCTTGAACGTGCGATTCACCGCAAATATTTTTTCGTTTATGTATTTTAAATTTATATTATAAGTATTAGTGGCAACGTGTCTCAGCACGACACGGGGTTGAGCTAGAGTCGAGCCGACGTTTTCAAGAGATAGAAAAAAAAAACTAAAACACGAACCCCAACCCAACCCCAAAACCCAACCCTTTCCCCCTCTCTCACTTTCTCTCTCTCTCCTCTCATCTCCCCAACAAACCCAAACCCTAACCCAACCCCAAAACCCAACCCGTTTTCCCCACTCTCACTTTCTCTCTCTCTCCTCTCATCTCCCCAACAAACCCGACCCTAACCCACTCTCACCCAACCCCTTTCTCTCTCTCTCTCTCTCTCTCTTCTCTCCCATCTCTTCGATCTTTCTCTATTCTCTCAGATCTCTCTCTTCTCTCTCGGATTCCCTTCCTCTCTCTCACCCGACCCTCTCTCTCCCCGATCCGATCCGACCCGACCTCCCCCCAAACCGAACCCGATCCCGTACACCAATCCCGTCGCCGCTCTCCCGTCACCACCCCCTCACCCCGATCCCGGGAAATCCGCCCCGAATCCGGCCATCGCCGCCGCCCCGGATCCCGCCCCGAATTCCGCCGCCGCCGTCGCCCCGAATCCCACCCCGAATCCTGCCGTCGTCGCCGCCCCCTTTCCCCCTTCTTAAAACCCCATGCCAGCCCCCCTTCCCTCCTTCAGCCAAATCCATTTCCACCACCGTCCGAACCCCTCTCCCCCATCCTCAGCCCGACCCCCCTCAAGCCCTCTAGATCCCACGGTTCCCACCTCCAACTCGGTCTCTTTTTCTCTTGGTGGTGGCTCACGCAGCTGGCGTTGGAGCAAGAAGGGAAGTCTCAAGAGAGGAGGAGGAGCTCACGGCCAGAGCTGAGGGACCCTATCGATTAGGTTAGCCTCCCCTCTCCTCCCTCTTTCTTTCCTTTTCTTAGGCTCTGTCAAGGCCTGAAAACGACCCCTCCTCGCGGCTGTCTATGGCTGTCGGTCAGGTGGCCGGCGACCGGCCAGCCGGCGGAGCTCGACCACCCCGACGACCATTCCAACGGCCCGATCAGGCCACGATTCTCTTTCCTGACCCTTCGCCGACGTCGGCTATGTATGGTCTCTATCGCTACCCCAGCCATGTATTGATCCCTCGATGCCCATGATGCCTGATCCGACCATTTCTCCTGTTTCTCTGAGTCTCTTAAAACCCTTTGGGATGCATGATGGTGAGATGTTGATAATAGTAGTGACGGGGTTAGTGGTGCTCCTTGTTGTTGTGTTGTTATACCTTGAAGATGTAGTATGCCCCATCGAGACAGTGCGTCTATTGGGTTCGGCACGCCGCCAACGATAATGGATCGATTCTTTTGCTAACATGGCTTCCGCTGTACTTGGCCATAGGATCAAACCATAGTGACCATCCCTAAGACTTTAACGACCATTGATTGTGCGTACAATCCTGCACCGATTACCTCATCATGAGCAAAGCCATCGCCCTATTTGGCATGACAATTTGGAGCTTGCTCCAATAGTAACCGACCCTGGATTCGACCAAGTGGGGTTATTGTTTTTTTTCCGAGCATCAGGGTCGATAAAACTTATTGTTTATAATTGTGCCTGTAAACTCATACCCCACATAAGCTCGAGGTAACTCTAGCGTATGATGAATCAAACCCTAGACCTTGACTTGAGCCCATGTCTGTCGCGGGTGAAAGTCGAACTGAACAATCCTTTTATCTAAGCCATGACTTATATGCACTTAAAATAATAAATTGGTAATACGATTCCTTGCTTGCCAAACTTTGTTCGTGATGATCTAATGGAGGCAGAGCGGAGGTAAATTACCGGGAGTCTGCACGCATCGACCAGGTGACATCTACTTCCCTTGTATAGTCTTTAATAGTGGGAAATGAGATCAACTAATGGTAGGTATCCATAACGTTGCATGCGGGTCCCGTCGGACATCGTCGCATATGATCGGGTGGACCCCTCCTTGCATGCGGAGTCGCGAGTCCGGCGACGCATGCTTAAAAAGTTAATAATTTAATAATAATTTATCTATTGTTTGCATGAACACCATAGATAGGCACTCCCTTAAAATAAATAATTAAATGATTAAAATAATATTTATTGGGACCCTCCTCATGAGATGGGTGTGGAGACACTGGCATGCGGGAATTCGGGCGAGAGTAATTTAGATTTATTGTGATGCATAGGTTGTGAGCGAGGTATGAATCCTGGGGTAAAACGTTGAAGCTACTGTAGTATTATAACTGTGTGATATTCTATCATGTGCAAAAATTTTGACCCCGTGCGCGTAAGGGGCCGTGAACCACCTTATGCGTATAGTTGAAGATCAGTAGGTTAGGGGCTTATGGGCAAGGGTTATGGTAAAGCCAATAGGAGTAGCCCTCTAGGGGGGATTGGCCTAGCAACCCTGTCTCGGGGTAGTTGAAGTCTCCAAAGTAACGCGAGTGGGGCGGTAGAGCTCCACCGTGAAAAACGAAAAATTTCGTATGATCATCTAGGGGAATCATGCATGGTGTTGGTGGATACACGGAGAGAGAGTTGGCCCTCTACATCGAAATAAAAGGCCCTATAGTAATACCGATCGGGGGCTGGATGAACAAAATACCCGGGGTTCACTTTAGGATAAATGTCTGAGATTATCATTTTATTTGCTTTATATTTCAGCACTGTAGAATATCGAATGGACTGTGTGGTAGATAACCTAGTGACAGTAGGAATTGTTAGAATTGGTGAGGTCTATAGCTCGTAAAAAACCTATAGTTTAGCTATGTATGGTTGATAGCATAGGAATGCATATTGGTACGTACCTTAGTACGTGTTCTGATAACAGAACAGAGAGCCATGGCTACATGGTAATCCACTTGAGTGGGAGACTCAAGGGATTGGTCCCATGTAACCTAAATACGTTCGCAGCTCTAATTAGGGTTGGTCGCCCTATCAGGATAAGCTGTTGGGATGACAGAGCGTGGGTGTCTCCACCACGGTCATTACCAGGCACAGTGTTTGTGGCCGAACGGAACCAACACGGTGCATAGATCGGTGAGCAGACACCGGTGCACTAAACCGTGTTTCTGCTTAGGGTAAAACGGTCTTAAACCCTGAGGAACCATGTTTGGTGGACTAACCAGTTGTGTGGTGCTTTGGCGCACCAATGTGTAAGGATCCGGATGCAGTGATCCAAAACCACGGTGTACTGGGTTACCCGGCTGGCGTTGCATCAGCATGTCACTCCTGCAGGCTATCCACACCCCTAACGGGAGGTGCGTTCCTTGGTCTGACCTACGTCGTATTAAACTTTGGCCAGGTGGTCATCAGTTGGACTGGTGACGGATCCGGTTGCTCGAAAGAGTAATCGGAGATACGATGTATGTGGTCAACCTGGAAGGAACCGAGTTATATGAGCACTCGAGTCTGACGATATTCTCCACCGCTCGAGTTGCATCATGGCACCAGTGGAGGGACAGCGGGTTTACCATACTAAGCGGAGAGCAGGGGTATGAGGGAGAACATAGTAAGTCCGGGGGAATTGGAGTGTAGCCTGTGTCGCACTCTGGGTGGCTACGCAGGTTAACTCGGACTCAAGGATCGATGGTACACTCGGGTAGTGTGTCGATCGAGTCTGAGTTGGAAGCCATGAACCCTGGTCTCTGAAGGTTCCACCTTATCGACATTATGTATGGTTCTTATACCATCTCGTCGAAACACAGAACGTAGTTAGAGGAAGCGAGAAGTCCAAGCCTACGCTCCGTGAGTGCTTCGCACTAGTGCACGGTAGATGCGTAGCTATATGTGTGCACTAAGGGGAAACCCTAGGTTAGTGGAGAGACGCATGTAGCAATTCCTTGTCATAAGTGGACTTTGCCACATGGGTGCGATGCACCGGGACATATTGCGAGTTAACTAGTTGACTTCACTAGGGGCACCCTACAGGAACCTCAGAGAATAGTGAAATCACTGCTGCACTTCACTTACGTGTGCCTTGCAAAGTCTCGTACACGAGGAACGACCAACTAGTGACATAAGGGCGTTTTGGTCATACCATGCGCCACTATGCACTAAGGGGGCCAGTCCTAAGTGTTGAGAGACTGGTCAAGGCCGGCCCTATTGGTTTCAGGAGGTTGTTGCCTCCGATGAAAGGGCCGGTAATGAGGCGCAGAAAACGGGCTGGTTTTGACCGTTTTTGAAAACAAGGAAAAGATAGAGATAAAAGAAGAGATATATAGGGAGAGGTTTGAATCAGTCAATCCTATCCGCTAGGCTTATCCGTAAGGATAAGGCCGGCCCTATATAAGGCATAGGGAGAGAGGGGGGGACGAAATTAATGAGCCATGCAAGCCCTAGGGCCGTCCCAAGCCATGGGGGAAACCCTAGCCACCCCCTCTCCTCTCTTCGCATCTCCTCTCTCGTCTCTCTCTCCCTCGCTTGCGCCATTGGATGGCGACTCGTCTTCCTCACGTGGTGTTTCGTAGAAGGAGAAGGCTCATTGTATGGAGGCACTCAGAGATCCATCGACGAGGTGCCGTGCATCATGTGAGATCGGGTAAACTAGAAGGCGTCTCCCGCAACCTTTTGCTGTCCAGAATCTAAAAAAAAAATCAGCATTGTTTCTATGATTCTGGGAGCTATAGAAGTCCAAACGATGTGAAACTTTTTGCAAAAGTTGCATCTCAAAGTTGGGTAGCTGCAGTCCAAATTTCAGCCCAATCGGAGTTCGGAGCAGAAAGTTATAGCCGTCGCACCGAAGATATGTCGAGTAGATCCGTAGCCCGTCTCCATCGACAAAGAAGAAATTTATCGCGGTGAAATATTCCGCACGCAGGTATGATCTCTAATAAGTAGATCTAACATAATTAGAACATGCATACATGCTAGATTGTTCTTTTGCGTTAGATCGTCGTTAGGGGTTTGCGTAGTTGCCATGCTAGGTTCATACACGCATGTAGATCGTTTCGATGAAATTTTTTGATATGTAACGCACTCCGCCTACGGTCCTCGGACCTTCACTTTGCTTCCGCTGCGGGCCTCTACCATGGATTTATCTCCAATAATTGGTATCAGAGCCCGCTAGTGGTGTGCGCTTCATGTTTTTTATGAAACCGTCATGTGCGCGCATGAATAGTATATGCCGCCATTGGGGTTCTACGAGTAGATCATGCATAGTATATTTTGTGTGTGTTCTATGAATCGTTCTTGCAGGACGCCGCTTCTAAAATTTTTCTGGATATGTGATTGCTTGCTACCGGGGGTCGGACCCCGTGTTAGCGATTTTGTCTGGATGTTTTTTCTTCTGTGTGTGGATAGATTTTAGAGCCATAGTCGGGCAAGAGGTGAAGATTTACCACCCTTGATTCCCAGGCTTTTGCTAGGTTTGTTTTCCTTTTCTTTCTAGGAAATTGTGTACGAGCGAGCACTTGCTCGAAGCGTACTAGATCTTTTTCGGTTATAGATTGAAGAGGAGGACTTGCCGTGGAGATCCACCACCGGGAAGATGAGCGAAACCTTGGAGGACGATGGCGATCCGGCGAAGCGTATACGATGACGGCAAAGGGCAGAAAGCGTCAGGAGATCGTATACAGAGGCTTGCACCGGATCGAGGAACCTTGCGAAGGAGACAGAGAGCCTGCGCTGTGCCAGTCAGGTTCAGGGGTCGGACCCTGAACTTGACTCAGTTGTGTGCTTGTTTCTTTCAGTAGTTCTTTATATTTATGTAGAGAACCCCGATGCAATAATTTGATTATCTGTGTTAGAGGGATGCCCTTTCCCCTCGGGTCCTAGTGACCTTATTAGGATAAGATTCCACTAGTGACGCCTATTATTTAATTGACCCTTGATGATAGCATGAATTCCTCACATTTGGTTATGCCCCCATTAGGTCAACACCCGATTAGTCGGGTGTGCCTATTTGGCAAGCATCGAAACCTAGAATGAGTTGGAATTCTACTATGACATCATTCGTCAAATTTATAAGTAAGGCGCCATGGTAGTGACCTTTCCTGTCAGTCTGACCTTAGGCTAGGCTCCAGGGCATTAGCGTAATAGCCAAGTTTGCAAAGCATATATCGATGTTCTTGGGATATGTAATGTGACCCTTGAGTAGAGAAATCCACTCGAGGCAGGGACTATGATATTCCGAGATCAATTAATGCTTCGCGAAAGGCTTGAATGCTAGTGGAAGCACGGTATGACCAGGGTCTAGTGTATAGGTTGTCGTGACCTTAGTGTACACTCATACTTGCATTAAACAACCCTCAACTATAATAAGGGATGTGTAAGAGGACTCGTCGAGATCCTCTGGCCTCCATAACCAACTGCTTTGTGTCTGGGTGGAAGGGCATAGCTCGACACCCCCTAGGGTGAGGGTTATGTTTTTCCATGCCAGATAACTTAGCGGTCTCCTTCAGGATATGGCGGTTACGGGGCCAGGAGAGAAGGGCTTTTTATCCCACCCTAGTGGGGGCCGCATGAACTCCCGTGCCGTAATTGCTTAGGCTTGTGGGTAAGCATCTGAAGTGGACGTGAGGCATCTGTTGCTTGCACAATGGGGATCACGTGGCACTGGCCAAAAGGACAACCATGGTCCATCAAAGCCCTTAGTTGGCAGATTTGGATAGGGTCGAGGAAAGGCCCGTGTAAGCGGATTGACGCTGCATGATGCCCCCTAGGGCAGGTGTAGTCGATTCCGAGATCTTACATACATGGTTAATTAATCCATAGAGGTGTCTTCGCTGTGAGGGTAATACTGACATTTGGATATAATTAGCTTATTTTAAAAAACCATAAAATAAGTTATTTTGCATTCATTTTCATTCAACCATATAGTTCCCCTATCCGCTATCCCATAAGAGAACCAGTTATCGGGTCTCTAACTACGTAGAGCGGAAGCGCTTCTTTAGCTTATGCTTAGGGTAGTAAACGTACATTGGCATGTAATCTAAGTATCCCTGTATTAGACCTAATGGGTCCAGATATCACTAGGGCACTAACTAGGGCATATGAAGACTGGCGAGAGTCTAAGGAGATGTGCAAGTGCTATGTTATAGCAGACTTGCGGACAACTCTTTAGAAGCGAGTCAGAGATATGCCGGGTCTTCTCTAATTAAGTTTTACTTGCATTAGATGTCTGGAAGGCGAAGTCAGTCGACTCATAACTTTTCCACTAAGATACTTGTCGGTACCGAGATGTCTGAGGGTATGCTTATTCGGGAACACATCTTTGAGTTCCAGATCGAACTAGATTCCAAAGACATAGTGCCAGATGACGAGGTGGTGGAAGACATCTGTCTTGCATCCTTGTTTGGAACCTTCGAAGGCGTTATCAGAGACTTTAGCTTTAACAAGTTAGAGATGATAAACGCATAACTTCTAAGGATATTTCTAAGAGACAAAGGATGGGATCAGGATTAAAGGCAATGACTTTAGTGCTTAACCTAGGTCTTCTTTAGAAGAACCTAAGGGAGTAACTTATCAGAGATCAAAAACTATTCTAGTGCAGAAACTGGTGTGGACTCCTAAGTATGGTAACGCTAAAGATGAAAGTGTTTCTGTTTTGGCGAGAATAGGGGGTATTTGAAGATTGAGTATGGCCTCAGGATGTTAGGAGTAAAGTCGCTATCTAGTAGCAGCTCTTATGCTTCTTGGAATGTAGACTTCGGGTCTACAAAGATTCAAGAAAAGCAGAAGGCTACTTTATAGTGACGTAATCCTAACATAGGTACTGATGCCATAAGCCGCTGCGGAAGCTGTTAGGTATGAATGTCTTAGTTTTCCGAAATACGGATTTTGTTTTTAGAGATGTAGTTCTGTTTCCTTCTTGGTAAATGAAGTTTTTTAGTTTTAGACAGCACCGTGAGTGTGTATCTTAAACTGAATAGATAGCTTCATAGTTAGAGGAATAGATCAGAAAAATCTCTTTATATTTAATCCTAATTCGGAAATAGATTTCATGATAGCTGCAGCGTCTAATTGAAATTCATCTAAATCCTTTGGAGAAGCTATCCCATTTGTGACCCCTCTGATTTAGATATTCTGCCTTAGATAAATTCAAAGGTAAAAGAAGGCCGAGTTTTTGTTCACAGATTCATCGGAGACCCTTCTAACCTATGAGTGTTATCTGGAAGGCAAAATAACTAAAAGGGCCACTAAGGTATTGGTGTTTGTTAATTTTGACGTCTATGGTTCCAAGAGCGTCTAGACGATAGAAGACTCTTCGATTTAATCGAAGAAATAAGTCACTATCGGACGAGTTCCATAGGATCCTGAGGGAGCATGGGATTATCTCCCAGTTAAATGCTCCAAGGATGACACGTCAGAATGAAGTCTCCGAGAGAAGGAATCGGACTCTGTTTGACATGGTCCGTAGTATGATGAATATTGCCAAGTGTACTACCCACCTTTGGTGGGGCTGTACCTTAAAACAGTAGCTTATATCTGAAACTATCTCTCATTTAGATCAGTGCCTCAGACATATAGAGAGCCATGGTCTAAGCGAAAACTGACACTATAGAGTCTCGAGATATAGGGTTGTCCTGCACTTGTGCAAAAGGACAAGAGGGATGAGATGGAGATATAGTTCCAGGTATATCTGTTTGTAGGTTACCCTTAGGAGGCATAAGGTGGACTATTCTATGATCTTGAGGTTTGGAAGGTAATCGTTTCTACGAATACCATCTACCTAGACCAAGATTATATTATAGACCATAAGTTTATCAGTAAGGTAGTTCTGGGTGAACTACGGGGTACTGGTAGAGAGTGCGCATCTGAAAACGTAGTGGGAGTAGATGATACAGAAACTAGTATACCAGACACTGTAGAAACGATTCACTTTGTACCACCACCACCTCATCGTTGTGGGAGCATCAGAGCTCCTGAAAGACACTATGGAGAAACTTCGATAGTTAATCCAGAGTTTCAGGAGGATGATCCCTAGAGCTACGAAGAAGTAGTGGGAGCTTTCGACAGCTCAGACTGACAAAAGATCATTGAGGCAAATCAGCATCAATATCCCTTGGAACAGTCTTGACACTTATCACACTATCACCCTTCGGGGTGTAGGAGGTGTATAAGAAGAGCACCCGGTTAAGACTTAAGTAGCTAGATTAGTTGCCAAAGGAGAAGGGATTGACTATGTCAAAACCATCTCACTGGTAGCTATGCCTAAGTCTATAACGGATCCTCTTAATCTATCGCAGCCTATTATAGTTGGGAGATCTGGTTGATGGATGGCAAGACAGTTATTCCCTAACAGAAATTTGGAAAGGACATATGGATGATGTAGCCCCAGGGTTTGTGTCAGTAGGTTAGGAAGATATGGAATGCAAGTTGCAAACGTCCATTTATGGACTGATGCAAGCATCCAGGATGGAATGTCTATTTTGATCAAGGGAATCCGGTTACACGGATTTGATCAGAATGATGATAAACCAAGTGGGTACAAGAAAGGTGAAAAAGCTACAAGGGTGTACGTAGTACTTTACATTAACGATATCCTACTGATTGAAAATGACGTAAGAATATTGTTTACGGTAAAGGTTTGTAGTCATCACAATTCGATGTGAAAGACCCTAGTGGGGCGAGTTATGTTCTGGGAATCAAGGTAACTCGAGATTACCAGAGCAAGATTCTCTCGCTGTCACAGGCTACGCATGAAAATAAGATTCTAGCCAGATTCGGTTTACGAGGCTAGATATCTATTGCACAGCAGGAATAATGGGTCAGTTTCAGTCAAACCCGGGTCCAGATCTCTGGACCGATATGAAGGGTATACTTAGAAATCCTCATTAAGTAAGGATTGTGAGTTAGCTTGTACTTCACAGGTCCTGATATCGATTGGACATACAGGATCTGACTTTAGTGTCAGATGTGTGTTCCAGAAAATCGATTTCAAAGATTATTTTTATCTTGGGATTAGAAGCGGTAGTTGGTAGAGTGTGAAGCAAGAGTGAATCACAGACTCTACCACAGAGGCTTAGCACGTTGTTGCGTGCTAGGTAATATATCAGGTGGTAAGGCTTAGGAAGTTCTTAGAGAACTTGGGACGCGTACCAGAAGCTCAGTTATATGTTGTTGCAACAGAAGAGCGGTAAGCAAGGTCCAAGGAGACTAGGCACCACCGTGAGGGGAAACCCATCAAGTGCAAACTTCACTTGATCTGACAGTTATAGGAGGAAATGCAAGTAGCGGTAGTGAGGTGGAATCTACAGACAATGTTGCCAATTCCATTAGGGAATTCCTGCAAAGGCTTTTGGGTAGCATGTAGAAGCTACGGAGCTCAACACCGTTATTCCTCGTTAGACCTAGTGGGAGATTGTTAGAATTGGTGAGGTCTATAGCTCGTAAAAAACCTATAGTTTAGCTATGTATGGTTGATAGCATAGGAATGCATATTGGTACGTACCTTAGTACGTGTTCTGATAACAGAACAGAGAGCCATGGCTACATGGTAATCCACTTGAGTGGGAGACTCAAGGGATTGGTCCCATGTAACCTAAATACGTTCGCAGCTCTAATTAGGGTTGGTCACCCTATCAGGATAAGCTGTTGGGATAACAAAGCGTGGGTGTCTCCACCACGGTCATTACTAGGCACAGTGTCTGTGGCCGAACGGAACCAACACGGTGCACAGATCGGTGAGCAGACACCGGTGCACTAAACCGTGTTTCTGTTTAGGGTAAAACGGTCCTAAACCCTGAGGAACCATGTCTGGTGGACTAACCAGTTGTGTGGTGCTTTGCCGCACCAATGTGTGAGGATCCGGATGCAGTGATCCAAAACTACGGTGTACTGGGTTACCCGGCTGGCGTTGCATCAGCATGTCACTCCTGCAGGCTATCCACACCCCTAACGGGAGGTGCGTTCCTTGGTCTGACCTACGTCGTATTAAACCCTGGCCAGGTGGTCATCAGTTGGACTGGTGACGGATCTGGTTGCTCGAAAGAGTAATCGGAGATACGATGTATGTGGTCAACCTGGAAGGAACCGAGTCATATGAGTACTCGAGTCTGACGATATTCTCCACTGCTCGAGTTGCATCATGGCACCAGTGGAGGGACAGCGGGTTTACCATACTAAGCGGAGAGCAGGGGTATGAGGGAGAACATAGTAAGTCCGAGGGAATTGGAGTGCAGCCTGTGTCGCACTCTGGGTGGCTACGCAGGTTAACTCGGACTCAAGGATCGATGGTACACTCGGGTAGTGTGTCGATCGAGTCTGAGTTGGAAGCCATGAACCCTGGTCCCTGAAGGTTCCACCTTATTGACATTATGTATGGTTCTTATACCATCTCGTCGAAACACAAAACGTAGTTAGAGGAAGCGAGAAGTCCAAGCCTACGCTCCGTGAGTGCTTCGCACTAGTGCACGGTAGATGCGTAGCTACATGTGTGCACTAAGGGGAAACCCAAGGTTAGTGCAGAGACGCATGTAGCAATTTCTTGTCATAAGTGGACTTTGCCACATGGGTGCGATGCACCGGGACATGTTGCGAGTTAACTAGTTGACTTCACTAGGGGCACCCTACGGGAACCTCAGAGAATAGTGAAATCACTGGTGCACTTCACTTATGTGTGCCTTGCAAAGTCTCGTACACGAGGAATGACCACCTAGTGACATAAGGGCGTTTTGGTCATACCATGCGCCACTATGCACTAAGGGGGCCGGCCCTAAGTGTTGAGAGACTGGTCAAGGCCGGCCCTATTGGTTTCAGGAGGTTGTTGCCTCCGATGAAAGGGCCGGTAATGAGGCGCAGAAAACGGGCTGGTTTTGACCGTTTTTGAAAACAAGGAAAAGATAGAGATAAACGAAGAGATATATAGGGAGAGGTTTGAATCAGTCAATCCTATCCGCTAGGCTTATCCGTAAGGATAAGGCCGGCCCTATATAAGGCATAAGGAGAGAGGGGGGGACGAAATTAATGAGCCATGCAAGCCCTAGGGCCGGCCCAAGCCATGGGGGAAACCCTAGCCACCCCCTCTCCTCTCTTCGCATCTCCTCTCTCGTCTCTCTCTCCCTCGCTTGTGCCATTGGATGACGACTCGTCTTCCTCACGTGGTGTTTCGTAGAAGGAGAAGGCTCGTCGTATGGAGGCACTCAGAGATCCATCGACGAGGTGCCGTGCATCGTGTGAGATCGGGTGAACTAGAAGGCGTCTCCCGCAACCTTTTGCTGTCCAGAATCTGCACAGAAAATCAGCGTTGTTTCTATGATTCCGGGAGCTACAGAAGTCCAAACAACGTAAAACTTGTTGAAAAAGTTGCGTCTCGAAGTTGGCTACCTGCAGTCCAAATTTCAGCCCAATCGGAGTTCGAAGCAGAAAGTTATGACTGTCGCACCGAAGCTATATCGAGCAGATTCGTAGCCCGTCTCCATCGACAAAGAAGAAATTTATCGCGGTGAAAGATTCTGCACGCAGGTATGATCTCTAATAAGTAGATCTAACATAATTAGAACATGCGTACATGCTAGATTGTTCTTTTGCGTTAGATCGTCGTTAGGGGTTCGCGTAGTTGCCATGCTAGTTTCATACGCGCATATGTAGATCGTTTCGATGAAAATTTTTGATATGTAACGCACACCGCCTACGGTCCTCGGACCTTCACTTTGCTTCCGCTGCTGGCTTCTACCTTGGATTTATCTCTAACAGGAATTGCATATGAACATAAACTACTGGTAGGCTTAGGTTAACATTCTGTAAACTTTGACCTGCTAACGTAATTTAATTAAGTTAAATATGTTATCTCATATTATTAAAGACTATTAGGATGCCATTAGCCATGAATTTGGCTAATCTCTTAATTTTCTATTGGGGGCTACTCTTTCTCACGAGTAGACTCTCCTATAGGTCCGGAGGTTCGGGAGTAGCAGTGGGAGGCTGGAGGCAGTTTTAGGGTTCAGTCGTATTTTATTTTGGTATATAGTTTCGTGGCAATTTAATGGGTGGATTTTGTATAAGAATCATTTAGTTTAAGATTAATGTTTTAGTTATTTGTTAGTAGCAATGATACAGCTGAATTCTTTTGGGTAGGCCTCTCCTCAAGGCCACAAGCCTAGGATAGATCACAATGAAAATATAAGTATCTAAATGACCTAATTGACTAGCCCTATAGATAGGACCTCTAGACCAGTGTACTGAGTGTCAGGGAGTGGGTGAGACTCCTAGCTCGCCGTTAGTGGCTCAAGTCCCGTGCTCCCTTAGAGGGATTATTGTCAGCAGGTGGTAGCATCGATAGGCCGCACATACTGAGAGGATAGCCCGGTTGAAGGTCGAGCGTAATCATCTCCCTGTCGATGAAACGGTATCTCTATATTTTCTTTCAAAATAAAAATATTTTCATAAAAAAAGTAAGTTTTAAAATATTTCTTGAGAGAGTAGAAGCCCTGTGAGAACCCTAATTGGAGTAGACAGTTGACCAAATCCTAAAACCCTTGGTTTTCTCAATTCACACCCAGGAGTCGGTTTCAGATTTCTGGGGCGTGACAAGATCGCTCGATGATTCAATCGACAACCGAAGGCTTAGAGACAACCAACCCTCAGGAACTCTCCAGCGTTGCAGATCGCCCGAGAATTCAATTAACAATCAAGGGCTTGGTGACAACCAACCCTCGGGTACCCTCCGGCGTTGTAGATCGCCCGAGGATTCAACCGTCAACCGAGGGCTTGGAGATAGCCAACCTTGGGCATCCTTCGGCGTTATAGATCGCTCAAGGATTCAATCGATAACCGAAGGCTTAGAGACAATCAACCATCGGGCATCCTCTGGTGTTGCAAATCGCCCGAGGATTCAATCGACAATCGAGGGCTTGGAGACAACCAACCCTTGGGCATCCTCCGGTGTTGTAGATTGATGTAGGATTCAATCATCAACCGAGGGCTTGGAAACAACCAATCCTCAGGAATCCTCTAGCGTTACAGATTGCCAGAGGATTTAATCGACAACTGAGGGATTAGAGACAACCAATCCTCATGCATCCTTCGACGTTGCAGATTGCCCGAGTATTTAACTATCAATTGAGGGCTTAGAGATAGCCATCCCTCGGTCATCCTTCGGCGTTACAAATCATCCGAGGATTCAACCATCAAACTAGGTCTTAGAGACAACCAACCCTCTGGTATCCTCCAGCATTGCAGATCGCCCGAGGATTCAACCGTTAACTAAGGGCTTGGGGATAGGCAACCCTCGGGCATCCTCTGACGTTGCAGATTACCCGAGGATTTAACCATCAACCGAGAGCTTGGAGACAGGAAACCCTCGAGCATCCTCTTATTGATAGAATTTGAGTAGAAGTTGAGATAGAATTTGCTAGTTTTCCATAAAACTTGAAGCAACTGCTATTTTATTGATAACTCTGAAGAGGTTACATTGTGGATTTCAGATGAGCAACATTCTGAGTTGTTGACAATCTACGGCCTTCTACTCTGATCAGTCGATGGGACGCGCCTCTTGAAGGTCTATCTTCCTTGGCCTGAGCATTATGAGCTTGAGTTGTTGGTCTCGTTGGTTTCTTATCAGATAGATGCTTCTTGAGGTCGCGTCTCTTGCGCACAATCTGATCGTCCTTCGCCTCGATGTCCTTTGAATTCGATTGAATAGTACTCTGATGGGGGCAGGTGGGTTACGGATGAGGTCGTTGTATATATGGAGGTCAAAGCGTAGGGCGTTTTGGAACGCGAGCATGACAAGTTTGTCGTCGAGGTAACGCCCGGAGAGCACAACATGCTCATTTCGGAACCTTCGAGTGAACTCCCGAAGGGTTTCATCCGATCCCATCCTGAGCCGGTAGAGGGAGTCTAGCTTCTTCTTCGGCTTGAGGTTCAACCAATAGTATTGATCGAAGAGGTCTGCCAAATACCCTAACCAACTCAGGGAGCCTGTCGGGAGGTTGTGATACCAATCGAGCGACATGTCATCCAGGTTGCCAACAAAAGTACGACATAGAACCTGGTTATCATTGTCGTTTGGTGTCAATGCTTGCTTAAAAGTGAGGATGTGTAGCATCGGGTCTCCCAGTAGGCAACTAAACTTAGGGAGAGTGGGGGCTCTCCAGCTTCGAGGAAACTGGGCTCGAAGAATCTACTGATGAAGTGGTCCTTCGGAGGCGTGATTGTTCGGACGATCGCCTCGTTGGTTGGAGAGACATCTCGGAGGAAGAGGAGGTAGAGAGGGCGTCAGAATCTCTCTCGTCGTTTGATGCCCGATGAGGGCTCGGTCGTTGTTGGAATATTGTTGGATCCTTAGGCAGTGTCCATCGTTCCAAATATCCCTTACAATGCAGTAATCAGAGGATGACTTGGAGCCAAGAGACTCAAGATGGCGAGCAGACTCATGAGACGTTCTCAAACAGTCAACCTGGGAGGAATAGGCAAGGGTCCTCTCGAGAGGGATTTGAGAGACCATCGGGGGATGTGAATGATGGATCGTTTGGAAGGAGCGGGAGATCGATCGACCAACAGATGGATGTTTGCTCCGTCGTTGATGCCAGTGGCTGGCCGCGGAAGGTTGACTCCTGTGCCGACGGCAACCCTTCGGAAGGAGTCTCTCTCAACCATGAGAGCAGTGTTCTGCTTCATGAAAGTGAGGAGTTGGAAGTCCCCTGCCGTAATTTGGTATGCCGCTTGAGGGTCAGCGACAGGTAAGACATGTGCTTTCCCTAAGTATTATGGAGCTGCGTTGGCAATCTGAGGAGACTGCCATGGTTGAGCCTGAGCGGCATGATCAACCGATGGGTAACTCCTCGTATCCACAGTGGGTTACTACTCTGGGTATAGGCTCATCGTGAACCGACGACTCATTGAGTGAGTCGTTGGATGTTGTGCGTCAGGATACATGTTGCTTCTCTTCTGCTGGTCCATGGATCGTGTTTTTGCCATTCTTTTATAGCGATGGAGGCAGATGGATTACTCGGGCAATCAGTGGGGGAGGATTTCGGTCGTCGTACGTAACCCTCCTCCAACAATCGATTGAAGGTTTGACCCTTCGAAAATTGGCACTCTTCGAAGCGCTGAGCTGTCACTCAGGTACTATAGAGTAAAGAGAGAGAGTTAACACAAGATGTGATGAAGTTCGGTCGAATTCTACGTCTCCGTGCGGTAAGACGCAACCTTTGAATCCACTATCTATATATAAAAAGTATAGCTACTCTGGATAGGCCGAGGAGTGCTTATACAAGTGAACTGAGTGTGAAGAAGGTTTGTCTGGAGTATGAAAACCAGAAGGATCTGGGAGCTCTGGACAACAGAAAGGAAGATTTTGGTATGGAATTTTGGATCTCTGGAATATTTACAGGGTCGGCTATTTATAGGGATTTGGTTTATGGGGAATATTTTGGAAATATTCCTAGAAATATCCGGGGTTCTAGCAAATACCCGGGAGGGGATTTAACCACCCCCCCCGATAGTATGCATGGTCCCCAGGCAGGGGCTGCAAGTTCCATAGTCGTCTTCGTTGACCCCAGGCAGGGCTGCGGGTCCCACTGTCGTCTTTGTGAGTCCCAGGCAGGGCTGCGGTTCCCACTGTCGTCTTCATGAGCCTCAAGCGAGGCTGCGGATCCCACTGTCAAGCGTTAGCCAGATTTTACACCCCCAGACCTCCCCCCCCTTTCTTTTTTTTTTTTTTCCTTCTTAGGGTGATTTGGGTTTTGGTGGCCTCGGACTCCCCGGACATTGTCGGTGTCATTGAGGAGGTCAAAATTTCGACTAGTTCGTCCCCTCCTCCGATGTAGATCTTGCTCATTCATCTCCTTCGATTTTTGGAGGGTTCCATCCCCATTCCCCTATACGGGTTTGTACATCCCCTGCCTGGTTTT
Source organism: Chamaelirium japonicum (assembly GCA_947650365.1). Classification (NCBI taxonomy): domain Eukaryota; kingdom Viridiplantae; phylum Streptophyta; class Magnoliopsida; order Liliales; family Melanthiaceae; genus Chamaelirium; species Chamaelirium japonicum. The sequence goes on along the minus strand of OX393551.1, from coordinate 5,896,939 downwards.
GGTGGCTTCCATTTTTGCCTCGGTCTCCTTGGAGGCCAGGGCCCAGTGTTGGACCATCATATTTTTGGATTTTGGATCGTCACTTCCGACGCCGACTACTCTCGAGTCTGGTGGTCCCCCTCTCTTGCGTGGTATGGTAGCTCGGTACGATTAGTACGGAGGCCTCTGTATTGGTCCAGTGGACCCTGTCTCTGCTCGTTTTTTGGTGGCTCCCAGGCTCGGCGTGATGCGGTAGCCCTTGCTCGGCGTGGTGCGATAGCCCCTGCTCGGCTTGGCGGTGGTGGCTATGGAGGGGCGTGGCGGTCTTTCCTGGCATCCTATTGGTAGCGTGGTCTTCCTTCCTTGCTCTGTACGACTATCTATATTTGTATTTTCTTCCTTTGTGTATATGATTTGGGCTTGTACCCTTGTTTTCCCTCCCCTCGGTGTGGTGGTTTGTTGTTGCTGCAAGGATAGTGGTTTCTGGTATGGCATCCACCGGGGTGACGGTTGTTGGGGGTTTCCTTTACTTTTCTTTTTTTTGATTCTGCCGGGTTGTGGCACCTCTTGGGAGTCTGGGTGGATCGTTGGATGCATATGATATGACACCATGCATATGATATGAACGTCAGCAGTGATATGATATGTCACCGGTGATCTGCATCCAACAGTCCACATTGCATTGAGAGGTTGACCGATTGCTTAATAATTTTAATATTTGACTTACAATATATACATTTTGGAATTTGATATATCTCACAAATTAATGATGAATGAATAGTTATTGGTAGATAATTTAGCTACATATGCAACAAAATGAAATGAATTTTATAATTATGTATATTGTAATTTATAGGCTATATGTCTTATAATTTTGAGTGTTTCGATTATGGTACACAACGAGGTTCTCTCTCTCTCTCTCTCTCTCTCTCTCTCTCTCTCTCTCTCTCTCTCTCTCTCTCTCTCTCTCTCTCTCTCTCTCAGCTATGTGCCGAATCTGCCGATGGTCGAGTACCATGCTCCTCCGCTCTCATGCAATCGACTCGTATGTAATTTTGACTCGAAAGCTTGCCTATATCACAATCATCCGATAGAAGGCCGGTGCGCCCCCCAGACAGGTGAATCACACTGGACCTCGAGTGTGTGCTACCCAACTCTAATTCCATCGGGAATACAGAGGAGTCCGCTTCGCTCTTAGGAAGCAGATTTGTGAGGGGGGGGGGGGGGGGGGGGGGGGAAGAGCCGAACTAGAGGGATTTTTTTTTCCTATTAGGGGAATCCACTTGGCACAACATGGTTCAAAGGGTTACGTTTAAAACTATTTTTGTGACGAACCGGGTTAACCCAAAAGGTACTTGTTGAGAAGGGGAGTAATCAAGTATATTATATCAAGACGAGGATCCCCAATCTCATTACCGATGTAGGACTAAACCTTCTGAGGCATGACCATCTCAACCCCCCTCTCACGCGGGACACACATGACACGGGCTCAATTGGTTGGAGCTTTGAGAGCGTGTTGCAACTCTGATACCATATGACGTTATGAGTTCCTTTACAAGAGGTATTTGTTTATAAGGGAAGTAATCGAGTATATTAAGACAAGGATCCCCACTTCTATTATCGATGTGGGACTAAACTATGTGAGGCATGCATGGCCATCTCAACTATTCGATTGGATACTTCACACCTCTATTAGATATATTACTATTATCTATTGTGTCTCGTCAACTAGGCCTTCTACAATAATGTCAATTTTGAGTCAGATTGTTCCAACCCCTTTTTTTTATTACAATAAGTTGCTCGGTACGTAGCTAGATTTTACCATGATTGATAATTAGGAGTATCCAATGTGTCACGTACCTCTTCGATTTTTTTTTTTGAGAGAATGACCTCATGCAAGTTAGTATGTCACATGCAAATGCTTAGAGCAATAGGTAAATCAGGGTTCGAATCATCACCCTACTTACAATTTGGCCATACAGGAGCATGCATTAACCCGTCACAAAGATGGGAGATAAGTCCACCACAAAGATTGAAGAAATTAAAGCCCATGAGATACGGTACCAACCTGCTAAGAGCGTCTCCTGCCATACCCTTGTTTTGAGATTGCTACTTTCGACACTTATCCCACATGCACTACTTGTGAGGTCGGGACTCTAGATATATGTGTTTCTTATGAGGGGTTATCCAAATCGTTTGATATTTTTCATTGCGGGTGTTGTGCGGTGCTTGGTTCAGGTACCAACATCCGCTCCAGGCAAGATATTTGGTTGGGAGAGGAACCACTCAGCACATTGTTTGGAGATATGTTCAAGTTGGCATGAGATTCAGGGGTTACAACACGGTCGCAATGGACGCAACAGGGGCGACCAGGGGTTGGCATATCTTCTTTCGATGGGTGACCCCACTTCACCTAACACCGTTACTGGAGGAGTTGTATGCTATCCTTCAACCGATCTCGGTCTCGAGTGACTGGGACACTAAGCGGTGGCGGTGGGAGAGCAGTGGTAGCTAGATTCTCTATTAGATCACTCTATCGATTCATCAATTGTGGATGCATGATTTGTCCGATGTTCAGGCATCTTTGGCATGCGAGGGCACCACTTAAAGTCCACATCTTCGCATGGATTGCTTTAAAGGACCGGATTCTAACTCAAGTTCAGCTCTAGCAGCGATATCGATCATTCAGGTGTGATTGACGTGCACGTCCTGCCTATGCTGCGACTTGGGAGCCAGAGAATCCATTAACCATCTGTTGCTGCATTATCCGCAAGCAGCAACAGTGTGGGGGCATGTGCGGGCGACTGCAGGGGTCCAGGGTCATGCTACATTCTTATATATTCTTGTTGTGGACCAAATGGCATAGCAAGCGAGTTGGGCTAGGCTCGCTCAGGCGGGCTTGCAGATATCCTGGCTTTGGCTATTATATAGTAGATTTGGCGGACACGTAATGACAAGTCTTTCGCGGGGTGACAATATCATAAAAAGATATTATTTCAAATATCCATCTTGCGATCTTGGAGTAGGGTGTTGGTTGTGACGCACTTTTGGGTGATAAGTTACGCTTTTTTTGTGATGCGTTGGCAATGACTTGAAATTTAGGTATCCTGCTCTATTTTAATAAACCTATTGGAGTCTATACCCTCACATTTAGCATTCTCAAAAAACACTACGTGCTTCTATAAAAAAAAAAAAAAAAACAGTACGTGCCGTTTGTTGTTTGGTTCGTTGTCGTGTTTGGAAATCACAACGTCCCAATTGCCTATACAAAATTCTATATATACAAAAATGTGTATTTGGAGCACGCAACTTTTAATTGCACGAGTTGTGTCCCCACTCCACCATGTATTGCTGTAAATTTGGCATGCCAACTGTACGGAACCAAACAATCTATAAATTCGGTCCTGTAAAAGCACATTTATCCAATTATGGTGGGCTTAGCCTTCTAAAATTAAAAAAAAAAATTAAAATAAGTCATAAGTTGATCTTATATATATTGTTTGTTGTGGGGCAAAGTAGGAATTCCCTGAACCTTAAACTAAAGGATAGCGATAGACCAGTCAATTTAGAAAGCTCGAAATTTGGAGGGATAAACATTAATACTTCAAATTTAGAAGGATGAACAAGAACTTTGGAGGACCTCTCTATAATTTAGAGATCAGTTGGAGATGATTTTTTTCCTATATATGGAGATACAGAGACCGGTTGGAGAAGACTACTCGGTGTTCGATTCGGAGCTAGTACGTGTAATTTTAAATAGGAGTGGAAATATCTCATAAACAAATTGAAGTGCTTCCACTAGAAACATCTTAATTATTTATAGTGAAAAAAGAGATTAATTATGATTACCCTAGTAATTTTTTTTCTTGGACAGATAAATTTGAAATTCATTAATATTAAAACCATGGAAAAGAAAATCACATCTCTTAATACACTAATAGCAAGGCTAAGCCATCCTATACACTAATAATTTCCACATCTTCTTACAATTAATGTACTTCTAGGAAAAGAGGGTCGATCTCTTCTCCATCTTTTGTTAAATACAATCTAGGTTTTTGAAGGATGTACGTCCATGCTCCCCAATGGGGTGATGGGTGAACAAAGGGGGAGCCTTCTTTTCATTGAATTGCATTCACCATTCACCAAAGCTCACACATTAGAGCTCATGCCCTCATCTCCCACCCTCCTCTTCTCACTGCCTACAATTTTGATCTGCGGCTCGACTCCCAACTTGTGCACTTCAGAGCCCAGGGGTGACCGGCTTAGCTCACCGAGGGCCACCACGTACTCCGGCCCCGTGTAGTTCTCCCCCATGGCCTTCTTCCTGCCATCCTTGTAGATTAAGTACAGCACCATCTGAAGGACTCCAAAGCCGAATCCCAATATGTTTGGAGTCTATTAGGGCAAGAAAACAAGAATCTAGTAAGAAAATAGTAGTTAACAAGATGAAGTAGTACAACGAATTAAGGTTAAGGGGGATTATAAATTACCGCTACGTATATATCCTTCGTGAGTAGACCGTAGGAGAACCAAACCACTGCGCTCAACGTGAGGAAGAAGGATAGCATGAATGGCATGAACTCGACACTCTTCGTTCGAATGACGATCCTCTATCGATCAAAATAACGAAAAGTACGTATTTCCATCACGATGTATGAAAGAAGTTCAAAAATCAACTAATAATAAAAAAGTTCAAATTTGCATGTTTTTTTTCTTACAATGATGCTCAATGGAGCGACAAAAACGCTCACTGAAAAGATAACACAGACCCATCCGAGAACTTTAATGCGGTCGGAGCGTTTGGCAAGTAGGTAGGCGAAGAGAATGATAAAGCCGATTAATCCCAATAATGAAATTATCTTGGCGGTGTAGATCTGTAACTCAGATATATAGTTATAATTTCATAAGTACTTAGCTCCAATAAACTTGTATATACAAGAATAATATATAAGTATATATATACGTATATATACAAGCATATAATATAAACTTCCTCTCTCTTCCATGTTGGAGAGGTTATGTGTTCGATTTCCGGTATGGACACCGTGGATCTAGAAAACTTTTCCTCATGGCAATTGTGCCTTGTTTGCACGTGCAAATCCTGGCCTAGCCGCTAATTAATAAATAGCAACAGTTGTCTCCCCCGTTTTGATCCATGGCCCTCTTTGAGCCCATTCTCTAGCGCTCTGTCCACTGACCACTTGGGCGGTCCAGCAATATGTATAAGATAATCTAAAAGAGAGCTAGTATGTATTTTCATACTCTAGCTTTCCTTGGGGCATAGTTGAGATACATTGTGATATATATGGTCTCGATGATGCAACCGATGGAGCTGATGGTGATGAGAAGGAAAGCGTCGGTCTTGATGAATGCATAGCATATCCATAGCATGGCGCTGAACAATGCGACCACATAAGGCATTGATTGGAAGTCTTCCGTCGATTTCTTTCGATAGACACTAATGAATGTTGGGCTGCAATTAGTCATATATATATGCCTGATCAGTATCAAGTAGTCAATTAGACTTGAAAAGAAAAAGAAGAAGAAGAAGAAGAAAGAGGATAAAAGTGAGGATCGAGCGCAATTCTTACATAGGGGCGAGATACACCATGAGTGAGATGATGTTGCCTAAGAATCAACAAGTGAGAATTTATCAGTGATTGGCATGAAGCACGCCTTGAATTAATTGTTAAGTAACTTGTTTTTAACTTTGGCAAATCAAAGTGAAGGAACTCATGAGGGATCGAAGGAAGGACTGCATGCATGCATGGTGGTAGCTACCTAGGATGCCGAAGGTGAAGGTCCAAGGGTGGTCCAAGGATAACCCTGCCATCTCTCCTTGATCAGCAGTGGAAGAGAGAAAATCAAAGCTAGAGCTCAGGAGGAGGAGAAGGGTATATGGATCCTTGCAGGCTTGGGCAGATGCCCATTATATAGGAGAGAGTGGGTGGAAATAAGCCACGTAACTTTGGCATACATGGTGACGTGGCAATAACCTAATAAGTTCCAAACACTAGGGTTTATGATCTATATATTAAGCAAATATATATAAGCTCCAAAAAGCATAATATGCATATAGTCTATCTATACTATACTTTTAAAGCTTAGGCCTCTTGGTGCCACGTGGCAGTCTCTTCATCCCCCTCTTTATCTCTTCTATCACTTTCTCCCTCTTTTGTCTTTTATGATTAAACTCTCTCTCTCTCTCTCTCTCTCTCTCTCTCTCTCTCTCTCTCTCTCTCTCTCTCTCTCTCTTTCTCTCATTCATGTGGAGTGTGAATCGGTGGCAGATGTATGATCCGATCAAGTGGCATCACAATTGCCCTTGCGCATGCTTAGCATTGGGATTATTTAGTACCAGTGATATTTCTTTTTCGTGTCAACACTACTCAATTATACACTCAAACCCTAACCCTATCACTATCATTTCCACCACATTTTCTTCTCCAAAATTCTCTCTAGTTTTTTTATGCATGGAAGTTTTTTTTAATATATATATAGGTCCCGTCATGTTTTGTTTCTTACCAATTTCGGCAAGGACAAAATGTGTTGCCCACAAGTTTTGGGAAGGATAAAATACAACTCACATGCTAGTATGTGCTTCGTTATAATCAAGAATTACTTTCCCTCATGCTGGAAATGTTGTTGACGGAGATCATAAAGAATAGACTAAATCACGTAGAATTCGCTTTTCTTAAAGAGTTATTCGCATCCACTGTTGTTGTCTAGGCTCTTGCGAATCACTTCCAGGATATCAATCTTTGTAAGACTGCACCCAGTACTGATGAAGAACCCACTATCAGAAATCTAGGACAAATGTTTCTCTGGTAGAAAAAAAGAAAGTCAAATTATAGCCCTCCCCCACCTCCCCCCCCTCTTTATTCCTACACTCAATCTGGCTTTCCAGTAGTTTGGACATCAATATTAATTAAACTGTACCTATAGAGCAATAGGAGAACGAGACGATGAAGGAAGATTAGCTAGGTACCCTTTTGGTGAAAAAAAAAGTTGCGTTTGCCTGGCATTCAATTATTTGGGAATAATTCACGAATTATTAGGGTACCCCCACAAACCGATGATAATTGACATGTTAATTCAGAGAGCATTTTCGCTACTTGATTGATTTGGTGCTAAGCCGTCCATTAAAAGGGCATAATGTGGACTACACTTGCTACCTGGACATACGATACACTTAGTTGCCCCCATTATACATGCCCATTTTAATGGATGATTTGGCACACCACAATTGGGCCGTAAGTAAGCAAAGATGCTCTTGTCAATTCATATGGACTTGTGGTCATAAATTATTGGCCCTTGTACTCTAAGGGCATGTTTGTATTCGGTTGAAGTAAGATCTAGTAAAATAATTTTCAGTAAAATTTTATTTTTTCTTGTTTGTATTCACATTTCGTATAGTGAAGTAAATCCAGAACAATTATTAATCATTTACTAGTATCAATTTTGAGTTATTTGGATTTTTTCAAGTAAAATAAATATCTTATTAGTAACAGAGACAGCTGTTATACTTTCACTTTTTTCAAAAATTATTTTTTCTTCTCTTTCTCTCTCTGATATCTGTGAAGCTTGGGAGGCGGCGGCGAAGCTTGGGAGGCAGTGGGGCCCGAGGCTACGGGCGGAGTTTGGGAGGCCGCGACGAAGTTCTGGAGGCGGTGGAGCTTAGGACGTGATGTCGACGGTCCAAGTAAAGAACATATCGGTGATGATGCAATGGGGGAGCAAAGCTCCAACGACCTGATCGAAGAGTAAGAGGGCCTGGTGCCATGAAAGGGAAGAAGAGGTGTTACATATAGTTTACTTTACTAGTGAGCTCAAACATTTTTTTTTGTAAAATATAATAAAATTACATTTTACTTTGAATACAAACAACTAAATGATATTAGGTGTTGCTTGTAGTCACTGTGTTTGTATTCAATCAACGGACTAACTAGTAGAGTAAATAGGTGAAATTTTTTTCCTTCCCTACTGTTTGAATCCAAAAAGTTATAGTAAAGTAAATGGTAGGAGATTTCCTCGTCAATCACGCGCTATAGCCTATACTTTGTTCTTCCTCCCATGATAAGAACATGCGCTCCCTCCATCGATGCAGATCGGATCTCCACCATGACACCTCGGATCTCCACTACGATGCCGGTTGGGACCTCTGACGATATCCTCCACCGATTTGAAGGTATGGATTGAGATTCTCCAAAGAAAGATGTCATCCCTTTTTGTGTTTTTTAATTTTTCTTCGAAAATCATAATCTTTTGTGTTGATTTCTCTTTCCTTCATCCAGTCTAACACGCGATCTAGTGTTAAAACTTTCTGATTTACTTCATTGGTCAATTCAAATAATTGTCCAGAAGTAAATATAATTTATGGTTTACTTTACTGATCAATATAAATCACAAGAAGAAAATCAAATTTATTAGTCGATCTAGAAGATTTATTAGTCTCATCCAATTTACTAGTCTTTTACTTTTGTTGGTCTGAAAAACGAACATGCCCAACAAAAAATAACAGTAATAATAATTAATTAGACTACCCCTCCGAACCACTTTCAAAGTAAACCCCAGATAAGACCAAACACTAAAGATGATCATTCAAAAGGCATTCATACCCCTTATCTTGAAACAAATGTCTTGAGTGCCATTATAGTGGTTGGGTTGACGGGGAAGGGGCTGTCAGTGGTGGTGTTAGTGGTTCGGCCGCCTATGGTTCAAGCCAATATGCGATGGATGACTCTGCCATATAACAAAGGCCGAATGGGGAAGACAAACTCAATGAACATTCTGATAAAAAATAAGGGCAATCTTGACTTTTCAACCTATTAAACTTTTTTTTTGGTAAGCAGCTTACTATAATAAGTCAAAATATTACATCATTGTTTAACCAATCCAACGGGTGTAACGACATGTGCTACAATCCTTCTGGGTAAGCCTCATAACATCTGGAGGGAATTCGGACGTCCAGATTTTGGTAGCTCCAGTTACCCCGTACATATCCTGCGAGCCAATCAGCTACAGAGTTTCCTTTGCGGTAGATGTGAGATAACCGGACTCTGGTTGTAGACTGGAGCAGAAATTTGCAGTTGGCAATAAGGATGGACGACACAGTATCTGAAGACTCTTGAGAGAGTACACTTTGAGAGTCCCCTTTGATCCACATTGCATGCCCGGGGAACGACGTACTGGCTGCAACAAGTCCTTCCCGTAGTCCTCTTGTCTTCGCCACCTGCACAGAGGCCGTGGTTAGAGAGACAACACCCGCGATGAGAAGGGTCCCCTTGTGATCACGGATAACAAAATCCACGCCTGCCGCCAGACTCATTCGATCCACTGATCCATCAAAATTCAGTTTGAACTCCTGTAAAGTTGGTGGAACCCATTGGACTGGGATTGCCTCCATCTGATGAGGGATGTTATGATTATACAAATCTACAGAAATCGAGTTAGCAGAGCAAAAGAATCAAAATCTGCTATTATCAAATCAAAAGTAATATGAATTGCTGGATTTGTCAGTTCAAATAAAGCTTTATTCCTGGCTTTCCATATGTGCCAAAGAGAATATCCAAGGAAGGCTTTGGCAATCTTGTTATACCCAGCACCCTGATCTATTAAACTTTTGAGTCGGAAAGAGTTTATTTCCACCTCACATGTCTCTCTCCCCCCAGAAAAGAAAAATCCTAAATTACCCCTACTTTCTTCCCCCGGCCTCCCCTCTTCCCATCACCCGTTCCCAGCCGCCCACCGCCAGGGGTGGACCTACGTTGGGCCCGGGGGGGGGGGGGGGGGGGGGGGGGGGGGGGGGGGGGCCTCAAGCCTCCCCTCACTTTGGAAAAATACCAAGGGTAAATAACACTTTACCCCCCTTAAAGTTTAGCTAAAAAATACTTAGCCTGCTATAATTTATTTTGTTCCAAATTGCTCCCTAAAGTTTGAAATGTTAGGACAGTACCCCTTTTGTCAACTACTTGATTTCCTCATTTGGTAGTTTTTATCTGATCAAAACTGATTTCAAGGGGGGCAAAATATAGTTTTTTAACAATACAGGGGTTAAATGTTTTTCATCTAAACTTCAAGGGGGCAAACTTTAATTTACCCATCCGCTGCTGACCACCGACACCCACTGAAGGCAGCCACCACCCATGCACGTGGCATCCCCGTACGATTCATCCGATTGCCCATAGTGAATAAGAATCGAGTGGGAATCGAGACATGTTTACATGTTTTTTCGGGTATGTATGAAATTTTCAAACAAAAAAAACAAGGATCGGTCTATTATTCACGACCCGCATGACCCAACCGAGTCGGCCAGTTATAGCACCAAAATTTCGAAGGACTTCAAGGACCAAGATCCTTCTCTACTTGAGGTAAAATCCTAACAGGTTTTTTGCTGCGCGATCGAAGGAATGGTAGGGACGTTATCATGTTGCCGGCCGGAGCCTCAAATTGTGAGGTAACGACTATTGTTACTTTTTTATAATTATGCCTCCCCTGAAAAAATATCCTGGGTCCGCCACTGCCCGCCGCCACCATCCACCTCCTCCTCCTCTGCTTCCTCCTTCCCTATCCTACTTCCTCCCTCACCCCCCTTGCCGAGTGATCCTCCAGAGAGCGACCCCTGGCCCTATGGCAAGAGAAAGAAATAGAGGAGGAAAAAGCAGGTCGGCGGGCGATTGGGAACAGGGCGGGGAAGAGGGAGGAGCATGTGAGGGTATTTTAGGATTTTACTTGTAGGGTGGGGAGAGAATGGTGAGGTGGTAGTAAAATTTATCTTCCTCGTAAGATTGTCATCGTTCTGGTTTGGTATAAAGTTTTCAGAAGCAGTCTTATGCATGGGGTGGCAAAGATCCGGGTCCAGGTCGGACAAGAGCCTATTAGGCTATAATAACAATTGTTTGTCTGATCCGGAACCGAATTTTGGTCAGCTTGGTCAGACCTAGAACCACCCCGATTTAAATTCGATCAACCCAGAACCGATCTGGACTGTCCGAATATTAAATAAATTATAACATATTTTTATAAATTATTTATAATAATTGCATGTATAATATATTATATATTTTTTTATTTAATAACTAATATTTTAATATATTATATTACATGTATTTGGACAAACTAGGTTGATTCAAACCGGGTTAAATTGGTCAATCTGGATCCGAATTCAGATTAAATCGGCACTGCAGCGGGCTGCCTTCGGCAGCAACACACCTGAATGTCTTCGACAACAAAACACTTTCGACGACAAAACTGACATTCATAGGGACACCCATTTCCTCGCCCGTGTTGATTGGCACTAAGCGGACACCTTCGGCACAACCAACTCCCCCTCCCCCTATAATCGATCAACACAGCTGTCTCTGTTCGAACAGATTCTTCGAGATCGACCCGATGGTTTGGGGCAGCCAAAATTTCAGCAGACGGGTTAATAGTTGTTGATGCGAATAGCGATCACGGGATGAACGATCAAGTTTAGTGCAGTTTCAATGGACCGAGATTTTAGGGGTTTATTGCAATTTAAATGGGTTGGGATTTGAAACCAAGGAGAGATCGTGCGTTGATTTTTAAACGAATGGTTAGATCTATTCGGTTTATTTTTGTCCAGTTGGTTTTTTTGTTCCGCTTTGTCTAGTCAGTACAAAACCATCGTCCCTTGTTATATAGATGTTTGTAAAATTGGTAAAATTGCTTACCTATGATTGGAGGAAGAAGCACCAACTACATCCATTTCTTTAAGGAGAAACAATCATGAAATTTGGTCATCCGCCGCGCTACACTTATCCGGTCTAATGCTACACAAACCTGACTACTTTGTACTACGTACCAACAGACTATTGACCTGATGGTACTTCCTCTCTCCCATGTTGGAGAGTTTTTTTGTTCGTGGAACAAAGTTTTCCTCAAGGCTGTTAATGTCTAGATTGTTTGTGCGTGCGATTCGTAGCCGCTGATGTTATGTTCACGGGATTATGCATGGAATCAATTAATAAATAACAGATGCTGCCTTCCCCGGTTTTTATCTCCGAACCTCTTTGAGCCCTTGCTCTACAGCCTGGTCGGTCCAGCAAAAAGAAAAGAAAAAAAAAGACTCCTTTGTAGTTGAGATCTCATTTGTTTAAGAGCTTTCTTGCCCCGATTGCAGGTTCTGGATCCCCGCCTGACCACCCAATGCTTCATTCTTTATCAGTGAAGCGTGGCACAAAAAAACTAGTGAGTTTTATTCCCTTAAAACCTCTTCCTTGTGGTATTAGTGTCTGATTTGTTGGGTGTGCCGTCATGACCCATCGAATGCCAGCTCTTCTGAAAGGCCTATTTATAGGAATTAATCAATCACAAGTTTTAATTCGCATTCATCTAATCCAATCCACTAATTAGGTTTGCAAGATGGGATTCTCGATAATTGGCTAATCGTATGCATTTCGTGCATAATGATTGATTACCAACCTAATCGTCTAGGGCTCTACGTCTCTGTAAGCTTCAAGCAAGGGCTTGGGTTGAAGCCCTAGTAGCCGGCCTCTCCATGCAATAATTTATCCAAAGAGTATAACATTAAGATTGTGATCCAAATACGATATCGGAGATCGATATAATCCCTCCCGATTATGTGTCGGTGGGGGCATTTCGATCACCCACCTAATTATAAAGGGTTTTATTTTTCAAAACCATGGTACATTAATCCGCATGCTAGTTTTGTGCAATCAAGGAGGTGGAAGAAAGTACCACATATTATAAGCTTCCTTTCCGAGCTGCCTAAGAATAATTCAACACGGAATGACAGGTTTCTTAGTGAATTCTACCCTAAGCAAACGGAGCCTGGAGCGGGAGCGCGATAGCGTCGATTCAGATGAAGCATAGGACCGGGAGCGCCTCAGATCGCCATATATAAAGATATATAAGATACCAAATAAATATTTTATAATAACAATAATATCAATTATATAATATATAACTAGACATGTTTGGGAGGGCATTTGTAAAAAATCATAGATATTATTGTGCAAGCGAGATCTTGATCAACCGTCCGGCGATCTTCTTTCACAAGACACAAGTAAGAAAGAGAAGCAGGAAGGCCTATTGGTGCAAACATTATAGCGGACTAGACCAGAACCACATGGGCCCGTGCAACGGCCCAAGCAAGCAAGCCCATGCCCATGATCAGTGCCACCTCAGCACAACCACGTCATCACTGCCATAACGAGCACATACCTCAGCTATAAAAGGACCCTTATGGCTTTCAGAAAAAGGGTTGGTAAGTGGATCAGTTGATCAAAGGAAAAAAGGATCTCAGAGCCAGAGCTCTCTTCTTTATTCGAGTCTTCTTCTAGTTACTCCGTACAACCCTATTGTACGAAGCTTCTCTTGGCATGTTGAGAGAACGCTTACGCCTTATTTATTCGTATTATAGTGGAGATCAAGTGGCACATCTCGCCCGTAGATGTAAGTCGCAAGACCGATCTTCGACAACAACTTTCTATGTTATATATATACTAGTGCATGCCCGTGCCTGACGGCACTGCAGCGGGCCGCTTTCGGTGGCAACACACCTGAACGCATTCGACAACAAAACATTTTCGACAGCAACATCGACATTCATAGGACACCCATTTCCTCGCCCGTGTCGATTGACACGAAGCGGGCGCTTTCGGCGCGATCAACTCCCCCTCCCCCTATAATTGATCAATGACAGCTGTCTCTATTCGAACAAATTCCTCGAGATCAACCCGATGGTTTGGGGCGACCGAAATTCCAATAGGCAAGTTTATAGCCATTGCTGTGAACAACGTGTTGGCATTGGATCCGCTTATCAGAGTCGCAACGGAAGCAAAAGATAGATCCGAAGATCATACGGTGTATGTTTCATTACAATTAATTCTACAAACCAATCTACATGCAAATCTATGATCTTAGCATATGTGCGGACATCTTAGAGGCATACTACGATTTACGTAAGACATGCATGCATCTAGTTAGGTGTTTAGAATCATCATACCTTATGGATCTATGATCCGGAGAGAACGGAATGATGATGAACCGCACGTGAATCGCAAGGGAAACTGTCGGATAGCACCTTGTCCTTTGCGAAGGGAGGAATCCTCGAAGTCCCGTCTCTGAGTGCAAGGACTAAGAGCCGACGGAGGAATTCGTTGCGAAGACGGTGACGAGCCGCGAGATCTCCTCCTCCTCTTTCTTTCTTCTTCATTCTCATTCCTTCCTCCTTCTTCTTCCTTCTTCTTCCTCTTTCTTCCATGGCCGAAACCTTAGAGAGGGAGAGAGGGAGAGGTTCGGATTTTCTAGAGAGGAGGAGCATTAAAGGCCGGCCCCTCCCCCTCCATTCTATATATAGAGCCGGTCTCCTAGTGCCATGCGCAAGCTAGGGCCGGCCCTAATGAGATTAGGATGAGGGGGGGTCGGTTTTAGGGTTTCCAAGTGTCTATCGTGAAGCCTGGACGAAAAAGCTCTTCACGAAAAGTAAAAAACTAAAAGAGAGATTAAGTGAGGTGCGCTACTCGGAATCGAGTTCCGTCAGCGCCTATGAGCTCCTGGAAATATTTCGCTCATTCTAAGATCCATATTCAACATGTTCTGAGCCATATTTCAATATTTACCAAAATACCCCTATGGCCCCTAACACATGTGAATTAGGTTCTTAGGCTCCGGGCTTGCGCTACTTCGCATCCAACGTATCCAACCAGGTCGGGGAACAATTCCTATACGCAACGACAGGGTGAAACCTTCAGGGTTCGGTATCTCTAGCTCCAACCGGATCCCTAATTAACTGTTCCGGTGACACACCGAAAGTTCTGTTAATCAGCCCTAATCCGATTAACCCGCGTAGCCACCCAGAGTGCGACGCGAGTTAAACTCTAGTGATCCTAAACTTATGTTACTCCCTCGTAACCATTTTCTCTACTATACTCTGATAATCCTTAGTCCCTCCTATTACTGGTGCCATGATACGACTCGGGCGGTGGGGAGCACCGTTAGATCCCGATCGATCATTTGACTAGGTTTTGATGACTTGTCATCTATAACACCACACACCTTCCGGTGCTATGCCTAGCATCCGGAACATCGTCAGTCATACTGATAACCACCAGGCCTGAGTTAATTGTGTGGACATATTTACTCATCAAAACGCACCCATCCAACACTGGACGTCGGATAACCTGTAAGGATTATATGTCACTCAAGTGCCAGCCGGGTAACCCAACATACTATGGTATTGGACTATGGAAGGTTCGCACACATTGACACATCAAAGCACCACACAACTGGTTGGCCCAGTGTACATGGTCCCTCAGGATTAATGACAGATTATATATAGTAGTAAGACGGTTTATGCACCAGTGTCTGAATCACTGAACTGTGCACCGTCTTGGTTCCTGTTCAACACGATCATCGTGCTTGGTCAGGTGAATGTGAATCCTACGTTCCCATGGTGGAGACTTCACCACATCCTCTACCTGCCAACAGCTTGTTCTCGGTGAAGCAACCGGCATCACCTAAGCTGTGAACTAGTTCTAGGTCTACACACAACTAGTCCACTGAGTCTCCCAAGCATGGATCCACCATGCGCCTCAGTGGCCTACTGTGTTCCCTATGGTCTTTTATTATATGTATATTAACATATACCATAGTAGTATTCTAATTAAAGCAATAACTGTAACAACCCAAAATAAAATAATAATTTAAAAATCACTATTATTATAGATCACTATATGAAAATTTTTGATAAAAAATTTTCAATAAAAATCGGACAGTGCCATTGCGTCCGTCTCGTCGAAACGATTAAAAACCATATATAAACTTTTTCGTTTTGAACTCATTTAAAGCATTAAAAAAATTAAAAGAAAAATGCTATATACATATGTAAATATAAATAGCCAATAGAAGGATTCGAACTCAAGATCTTTTATTAAATCCTTAAATCCATTTCCTCTAACCGAAAATCCCTTAAGATTTTACTGTTTAATTATAGTAAAACTAATTATTATTCTATAACTAAGAATACCAAGCGTCATCTGACCGTTCGATCACAATCGAACGGCCAGAATACGAAACGACACATAGCATACGAATCGTCATCTGCGACCGTTCGTTTCCAAATCGGATGGCCAGAATGCGAAACGGCAGATTTGCAATAAAGCCCCCGGGACTCTTCGTATTCCCGGGGAGCCTATATAAACCCCCCCCTCCTACAAACCTCTGCACAACAGTCCTCGCAACCAAACGGGCCCCACCACCCGCCGCCGACTACCCGCCGCCGCCTGCCGGCCACCGGTCGCCGCCTGCCGCCGGCCACCACCGCCGACCACCGCCACCGGCCGCCGACCGCCGCCGGCCACAACCGCCGGCCACCGCCAACGACCGCCGCCCCCCGTCGGCCACCACCGCCGGTCACCGCCGCCCGCCGCCAGCCACCCCGCTGCCGGCCACCGCCGCTGGTCGCCGCCGCCGGCCGCCACTCGCCGCCGGCCACCGCCGCCGACCACCGGCCGCCGCCGCCGGCCGCCACCACCGACCACCACTTCCACCAACTCAGGGTGTTGGGTCGGGTACGTAATTTAAACCCGTTAACCCGTTCGGATTTTTAAATCCATTTATAAAATAGTGATGCAAAAAGGCTAGATTAGATTTAGAACCCACAACCTCTTCCAAACCTATTCTAAAGTCCTTTGGACTAACCAATAGATCTATTTACATCTTATGTTTATAAATCACCTATAATTAGATATATAGATTATCTATGAAAACTATATTGACCTTATCTTACCCATACGGACTCGGAATTGAGTTCTGTCAGTGACGTTGGATTCGTAATGACAAAATACACTTACTTAGATTCGTAATGACAAAATACACTTACTTAGATTATAAAATTCCACAACCGACAATTAAAAAGTATATTTACCATTGCATCCCTAGGGTAAAATGGTCATAACCTCTTCATTCCAACTCGGAATCGAATTCCGTCTGCGGCCACGGGTTTCTAATAAAAAATATCTACAAAATGAATATAAATTTAAGATATTTTAGAATTGACCAAAATGCCCCTAAAGAAGAAAACCCATTAGTTCACATCGAAAAATGTTGGAAAAATCCTGGAAAAATTAGGATAAAAACTAACCAATTATTAGTAACATATTTTCAGGTTTTGAGCGTACTAAAGCTTCCTTATCAGGAGTAAGAGTTTGCAACAGTTCAGGTAGGGGATTTAAACTCGGTTTATTCATGCTAATTATATGCTATAGAATGTCGGTGATTTGATATGGAATGGTAAATTTTGAAATACGTAATCACTTATGTGGGTGTGGGGCTAGCCCTGGTTGAGGCCAAAAAGTACCTGGGTGTGGGGCTGTCCCTGGCTGCGGGCCTAAAAGATAAATCCTGGGTGTGGGGCTGTCCCTGGCTGCGGGCCTAAAAGATAAATCCTGGGTGTGGGGTTGTCCCTGGCTGCGGGCCAAAAAGATAATCCTAGGTGTGGGGCTAGCCTTGTTGCGGACTAAAAGTACCCGGGTAAGGATTGAGATTCCTACCCTGGCCGAAAGAGCCAAAAAGGGAATCGGGTGATTAATATTTTAATTATTTACTTTTCGTAGTCATGTTTACTGCTTTCAATACATATTATTTAGCATGAACAAAACTGAGTCATTGGTGAGTCAGTGGATAGAACTCACCCCCCTACAGATGATGTGCACCCTACAGAGACCAACCCTGCAGTAACCGGAGAGGATGAGGAGCGATCGGGATGCGACCCAGAAGGAGTTGAAGACCCACTCTACACTCTTTTCTATGACGACGACGGACCTGGATTATGATGTGAAAATATGAAAAGTTTTAGTTTTAGGCTTTCGTTTTCAATAAATTGTATCAGACAATGATGTTTTAATATAATGGCTCAGTATTTTCCATATTTGATGGAATTTATTTATATCAAGTTTTCTTCCTAACACCCCAGTATTATACGGGTTGAATTAATCCGTAAAATATCGGGGCGTTACAACTTGGTATCAGAGCCTAGGTAATAGATCCTAAGAATAAAGAATTATTAGCAAGAAGGACATTAGTAGGATAGTCACTTAACCTAGAGCATAAGTTAGGTTCATGTGAATTAAATCTAGGTACACCTAGTCCTAGATGATTAAGACATTGATAACCTAAGACACTTAATCGCTAGAACAAAGGATATATACCGGAACTTTAAGATCTCTCTTTTAAATATGTTATAATAACTTGCAATACGTAAGTATGAGACAACATCATTGGTCGCTGAAAAGTTAGTCAACGCCGAAGACAATATAGGTACATCGAAATTAGAACATATAATCACTTAGAGAGAATTAGAAACTAACTAGAATTATAGGATGCCTCTTTTATATGATGCATCTTCGTAATGACATGAAAACATAAGAAGGTGATATAAACCCGAGTAGAAACTTGATTAGGGTAAGAAATCTCTAAGGAGTAATTTAATTTAAGCTCCTATCTCCTAAGACCTCTTTCCTGTGTAACCTGAAACCTATCCAAAGTATTAGAACCTTACCTAGGTTAATCAATCTGGATGAGAGTAGATTAACTCAGGAATTAGATTTATATACGCAAATTACTCGAAAAAAAAAAATAAAGCATCCATGATAACTCCTATAAGAACTAAGATACTTCTCGAATGAAATCCATAGTCGAGAAGTCCAATGGACTCCAACCTCAAGCGGTTAGTAACATACAAATGATTAACACAAATAAGTAAAAATATAGTCGAGTTGAATATAGAATACAAAAATATGGGGAGATCTGGGTTAAATCATTAGTGCAGAGAGAACTGATTTCAAGTACATAATCGACTTAAAAATTATAACATGTACTGTGATAATTAGGATTGAGGATAATCATCATTTCTCGAATTCGAGTTCAATGGAAAGGGCTACCTAGGAAAGGGCTGCCTGGAGTTAGGTGGAGCCGTTCCATGGGAAAAAGGGCTGCCAACTGCTAGTGTGGAGCCACCTAACGTGGAGCCGCCTAGGACTTTGACTTCGAGATCATGATAGTTTACCTCTACATCCTAAATGATCAGAGTCAAATAGTTAAAGTTTTTAATAAAAAAAAAAGTAATCGAAATACAGATGTGAAATTAAGAACATCTAGGAACTACTTATAAGTTATGAGCATCCATTTTTTTTACCTCCTTCAGGAATAAAGTATATGTAGCCATTAACAAGTTTCTCGACGGTTGTCAAGACCAAAAGTTTTTAGTCGGATTCCAAAATTTGAACCGTCCCCAAACTAGATCACTAGAATTGCCCCAACTCTTAGGTCAACTCTATTCTTATATCACTGTGGTTCCTGGTGAATACAGTAGCCAGGTACAGTTGATGTGTGAGTAGAGAAAGTCAGAAAATTTTTATTCTCAAACCCTAGAATTTATTGCCTTATTGAATCCCATAAACAAGACACCCAAATAAGTTAATAATTACCTCTTAGGAAAAAAAAAAAAGATTAATATTATAATGAAAAGATTTACTATAAGAGGTTTCAAGGTAAGCACTGTAATATTAAAACTCCAAAAGGTTAATAATTAAAAATTTTTATTCAAAATATATTAACAAAGTGTTAGGAGCCCTACATCAACTTATAGAAAAGATGGATTCCTCCAAAGAAAGCTCAAGAATTGGGGTTATTTTAAAGGAATTCAAAGAACTAAAACCCCCTGCCTTTAAAGGAGAACCGGACCCCCTAATTGCCGATAGATGGCTCAAACAGGTGGGAAAGATTTTGGAGACTTTAAAAGTAAATGATGAACAGAAAGTCATCTTGGCCACTTATATGTTAGAAGGAGAGGCAGATTACTGGTGGGACTCGGTCAAGAGAACTCAAGCTATTTTCACATGAAGAATTTACGAAAGTGTTCTTAGAAAAATATTTCTCCGACGCAACCAGGGACAGAATGATTGCGGAATTTCTAGAACTTTATCAGGGAAAACTTAGTATTTCCCAGTATGAAGCCAAGTTCATTGAACTATCACGCTTTGCTCATTATCTTATAGCCACGGAGGAATTAAAGTCCAAAAGATTCGAACAGGGTTTGAATCCTTATATTCGAACCCGAGTGGCGGTACTTCGCATAAGAAATTATGGAGAACTGATACAAACTGCTTTAGTGGCAGAACGAGAATGGGAGGAAACTTGAAAAATATTTGAAAAGAATAGACTGAAAAGAAGTACACCATTGATAGAGTCAAATAAAAGACCAAAGATAGAAGAGTTTCCAGCAAGGATGAGTAGTCCTCCAAAATCTACAGGACCTCGGACTTGCTTCACATGCGGATCGCGGGATCATTTTCAACGATACTGTCCTCCCTTGAATGGTAACATTCCAACCAGTCCTCCTTTTCGAAATGCTCCACAAGTACCGGTAGCTCGCACTGCTCAAAATCAAAAGGTGCCTGGAAAAGCATTTGCAGTATCTACTGAGGAAGAATCAAACGACGTCATTAAAGGTATGAACGATCCACTTTTAGAATATAATTCCTATTAAAAATAAGTGAGTTATAAACAGAACAATTTGAATTTTCGTAAGCACCATTTTGGAAATCTAGCTAAAGTAATTTTAGACCGGGTTCGAACTATTTGTTCATATCAATTCACTTGACTAGAGACTTACAATTAAAGACAGTACTGTTAGGGCATGTACTTGCCCTTACCACTGCACTTAGTGATATGGCCAAAACAAACAGAGTCTGCAGAAACTGTATACCAAGAATTGAAAATGTGGAGTGGTGGTCAAATTGAAATTGAAGAAAATTTGATATTATATTAGGAATGGACTGATTATCCAAATATAGGATGATGATGAATTGTTATCGGAAGAATGTTACCTTTTATGATGAATTGTTATCGGAAGAATGTTACCTTTTAAACACCTGAAGGAAAGGAAATAATATTCTGCGAAAGAAAGTTCGGAAAGAGAAAAGCAAAAATCTATCACTTGATGATTGGAAGAAATTGTGAAGAAGTTACTTAGGAATTAGATCCAGAAATATACTAGTTCAAGGTACGTACTTTAAATTTTGAGGACGAAATTTTTATTAGGGGTGGAGAATGTAACAACCCAAAATAAAATAATAATTTAAAAATCACTATTATTATAGATCACTATATGAAAATTTTTGATAAAAAATTTTCAATAAAAATCGGACAGTGCCATTGCGTCCGTCTCGTCGAAACGATTAAAAACCATATATAAACTTTTTCGTTTTGAACTCATTTAAAGCATTAAAAAAATTAAAAGAAAAATGCTATATACATATGTAAACATAAATAGCCAATAGAAGGATTCGAACTCAAGATCTTTTATTAAATCCTTAAATCCATTTCCTCTAACCAAAAATCCCTTAAGATTTTGCTGTTTAATTATAGTAAAACTAATTATTATTCTATAACTAGGAATACCAAGCGTCATCTGACCGTTCGATCACAATCGAACGGCCAGAATACGAAACGACACATAGCATACGAATCGTCATCTGCGACCGTTCGTTTCCAAATCGGACGGCCAGAATGCGAAACGACAGATTTGCAATAAAGCCCCCGGGACTCTTCGTATTCCCGGGGAGCCTATATAAACCCCCCCTCCTACAAACCTCTGCACAACAGTCCTCGCAACCAAACGGGCCCCACCACCCGCCGCCGACTACCCGCCGCCGCCTGCCGGCCACCGGCCGCCGCCTGCCGCCGGCCACCACCGCCGACCACCGCCACCGGCCGCCGGCCGCCGCCGGCCACAACCGCCGGCCACCGCCACCGGCCGCCGCCCCCCGTCGGCCACCACCGCCCGCCGCCGGCCACCGCCGCCGGCCGCCGCCGCCGGCCGCCGCCACCGACCACCGGCCGCCGCCGCCGGCCGCCACCACCGACTACCACTTCCACCAACTCAGGGTGTTGGGTCGGGTACGTAATTTAAACCCGTTAACCCGTTCGGATTTTTAAATCCATTTATAAAATAGTGATGCAAAAAGGCTAGATTAGATTTAGAACCCACAACCTCTTCCAAACCTATTCTAAAGCCCTTTGGACTAACCAATAGATCCATTTACATCTTATGTTAATAAATCACCTATAATTAAATATATAGATTATCTATGAAAACTATATTGACCTTATCTTATCCATACGGACTCGGAATTGAGTTCCGTCAGTGACGTTGGATTCGTAATGACAAAATACACTTACTTAGATTATAAAATTTCACAACCGACAATTAAAAAGTATATTTACCATTTTACCCCTAGGGTAAAATGGTCATAACCTCTTCATTCCAACTCGGAATCGAATTCCGTCTACGGCCACGGGTTTCTAATAAAAAATCTCTACAAAATGAATATAAATTTAAGATATTTTAGAATTGACCAAAATGCCCCTAAAAAAGAAAACCCATTAGTTCACATCGAAAAATATTGGAAAAATCCTGGAAAAATTAGGATAAAAACTAACCAATTATTAGTAACATATTTTCAGGTTTTGAGCGTACTAAAGCTTCCTTATCAGGAGTAAGAGTTTGCAACAGTTCAGGTAGGGGATTTAAACTCGGTTTATTCATGCTAATTATATGCTATAGAATGTCGGTGATTTGATATGGAATGGTAAATTTTGAAATACGTAATCACTTATGTGGGTGTGGGGCTAGCCCTGGTTGAGGCCAAAAAGTACCTGGGTGTGGGGCTGTCCCTGGCTACGGGCCTAAAAGATAAATCCTGGGTGTGGGGCTGTCCCTGGCTGCGGGCCTAAAAGATAAATCCTGGGTGTGGGGCTGTCCCTGGCTGCGGGCCAAAAAGATAATCCTAGGTGTGGGGCTAGCCTTGTTGCAGACTAAAAGTACCCGGGTAAGGATTGAGATTCCTACCCTGGTCGGAAGAGCCAAAAAGGGAATCGGGTGATTAATGTTTTAATTATTTACTTTTCGTAGTCATGTTTACTGCTTTCAATACATATTATTTAGCATGAACAAAACTGAGTCATTGGTGAGTCAGTGGATAGAACTCACCCCCCTACAGATGATGTGCACCCTACAGAGACCAACCCTGCAGTAACCGAAGAAGATGAGCGATCGGGATGCGACCCAGAAGGAGTTGAAGACCCACTCTACACTCCTTTCTATGACGACGATGGACCTGGATTATGATGTGAAAATATGAAAAGTTTTAGTTTTAGGCTTTCGTTTTCAATAAATTGTATCAGACAATGATGTTTTAATATAATGGCTCAGTATTTTCCATATTTGATGGAATTTATTTATATCAAGTTTTCTTCCTAACACCCCAGTATTATACGGGTTGAATTAATCCGTAAAATATCGGGGCGTTACAGTAACCAAAGGCATCTTTATTAATGTTAATACAGAAAATCCACGCTAAGAACACACGAGCTACAACAATCTCCCACTTGGCCTAGTGGGGAATAATAGTCTTAACTCCCATGGCATCCATGTGCTTCTCAAAAGCCTTGGTCGGTAACGCCTTTGTGAAAGGGTCCGCCATGTTATCTGCAGACGCCACCTGAGTCACTGCAACCTCCCCTTGCTTCTGCAAGTCCCGGATAATGTAGTATTTCTGCTCGATATGCTTGCTCTTCTGGTGATATCTTGGCTCCTTAAATTGTACTACCGCTCCACTATTGTCACAGTAAAGGACAATAGGATCTTGAGCCCCCGGTACGCATCCTAAGTCCACGAGGAACTTCTTGAGCCACACCGCCTCCTTAGCTGATTTGCACGCCGCAACGTACTCAGCCTCTGTCGTCGAATCTGCGATGCATCCCTGCTTCACGCTCCTCCAACTGACAGCTCCTCCGCCTAATAAAAACACAAACCCTGATGTTGATCTCTTGGATTCCGGATCTGACGCAAAGTCAGAATCCGTATGTCCAATCGGTATTAATTCCTGTGAAGAGTAAACTAACTCATAATCTCTCATCCTACGGAGATACTTGAGTATACTTTTCACAGCAGTCCAGTGCCCTGGACCCGGATTTGACTGATACCTGCCCATCATGCCTACTGCATAGCATATATCTGGTCTTGTGCACTGTATAGCATACATCAGACTCCCTACAGCCGAAGCATAAGGTATCTTCTGCATCTCTGCCCTCTCCTCAGGAGTCTTAGGACCCTGATCCTTGGACAATTTCATTCTATGTCTGAATGGAACTAGTCTATTCTTGGAGTTGTGCATACTGAATCTGACCAAGATAGTATCTATGTAGGCTAACTGTGACAGCGAGAGAGTCTTGTTCTGGCGATCTCGAGTTACCTTGATCCCCAGAACATAACTCGCTTCACCCAGGTCTTTCATATCAAATTAAGAGGATAACCATACCTTCACTGTAGACAATGTTCCAACATCATTTCCAATGAGCAGGATATCATCTACGTAAAGCACTAGAAAAACTATTGCAGTCTTATCGCTCCTTTTATAAACACATGGTTTATCCACGTTCTGCTCAAATCCATAAGACTAGATAGCCTGATCAAAATGCATGTTCCAACTTCTGGATGCTTGCTTCAGTCCATAAATGGACCTTTGCAACTTGCACACCAGACTTTCCTGACCTTTTGTGACAAAGCCTGAAGGCTGAGACATATAGATGTCTTCTTCCAAATCTCCATTGAGGAATGCAGTCTTGACATCCATTTGCCAGATCTCCCAATTATAATGGGCTGCAATGGACAAGAGAATCCGGATAGACTTAAGCATAGCCACTGGCGAAAAGGTTTCGTCTTAGTCGATCCCTTCTCGCTGGGTATAACCCTTAACGACTAGTCTAGCTTTGTAAGTCTCAACGGTACCATCCGGACCTCTTTTTTCTTTTGTACACCCACTTACACCCAACAGGTTTAATATTGTGAGGCAGTGTTACAAGTATCCAGACCGAGTTTTGGGACATCAATGTCAGTTCTGCCTCCATGGCTTTCTACAATGCTGCATGGTCGGAGGATACCATCGCTTCATCATAGTTCAGAGGATCATTCTCCTGAAACTCTGGATCCACCATAAACGCTTCTCCAATGTATCTATCAGGAGCACTTGTGGTCTTCCCACTGCGACGAACCTGTGGTGGTTCCATAGGAGTCGATTATACAGTATCGTTTATCTTAGTGGTATCGCTCCCACTACATTTTCTGTCTGCGTACTCCCATCAGTACTAAGTAATTCTTCAAGAACTACTTTACTGGTGGGCTTATGGTCTATTAAATAATCCTGCTCTAGGAATACGGCGTTCGTCGAGACGATAACCGTTCTATTCTCAGGATCATAAAATAAACCATCCTTTGTCCCTTTTGGATACCCAATAAATAGACATACCTTAGTCTTTGACTCCATCTTATCTTGCTTGTCCTTCCGCACATATGCTGGACAACCCCAAATCCTAAAGTGCTGTAGGCTTGGCTTTTGCTTCAACCATAGCTCCCAAGGAGTTAGAGGTACTGACTTTAATGGAACAAAGTTCAAAGTATATGCTGCCATCTCTAGGGCATATCCCCAAAAACTAGGTGGCAATGTTGCATAACTCATCATAGTCTGAACCATATCTAACAAAGTTCGGTTTCTTCTCTCAGATACACCGTTTTGTTGTGGTGTCCCTGGTGCAGTCAAGTAGGATACGATCCCATGCTCACGCAGGTACCCAATAAATTCATTCGATAGGTATTCAACTCCTCGATGCGATTGAAGAGACTTGATACGTTTACCCGTCTGCTTTTCTGCTTCGGCTCTGAACTCCTTGAACTTATCAAAGGATTCAGACTTCCGCCGCATTAGGTATATGTATCCAAACCTCGAGTGATCATCCGTGAAGGTGATGAAATACTCGAAGCCTTCTATGGCACGGACACTTATGTGCCCATATACATCAGTGTGTACCAACTCTAATACCTCCTGAGATCTACTACCTTTGGCTCGGAAAGATCTTTTAGTCATCTTGCCTTCCAGGCAAGACTCACACGTCGGTAGGTTTTCTGAAATATCTGGACTTAAAAGTCCTACCTTAACCAACCTGTGAATCTTGTCTGAGGCTATGTGTCCAAGCCTTAGATGCCAAAGGAGTGTTGGATTATCTGAGGGATTTTTTCATTTAGATGAATTAACCACACATGCTTTAGTTATGTTATCCTGCTTATGATTGGAGTTAATTACATAGAGACCATTCTATGTCTTTCCCTTACAAACAAAGGAACCATTCAATTTAATTGACACACCAGAAGCATCAAATAAAACTGAAAAACCTTCATTATTCAATAAGAAAACAGAAATTAAATTTCGTCTCAAGGACGGTACATAAAGTATGTCTCTAAGTAATAAACTTTTTCCATCAAGAAACTGCAAGACGACATCTCCAACTGCTTTAGACTCTGCCACAACCTCAGTTCTCATACTTAGGATTATCTCCCCATCATCCAGTTTTCTTATCTCCTTGAACCCCTGCAAATTATTGCAAGTATGGTTAGTGGAACCAGAATCCACAATCCATGAGACGACGAACAACTGGATGCTACTAGGGATTCCACTATGTGGATTTGAGATATACCTACCTATCTTAGCCTTCTTGGGAGTTGCGCGGCAGTCGCCCTTCCAGTGCCCCTTCTTGCCGTATCGAAAACATTTTCCTTTGGGCTTTGCCGGACCATCCTGCTTAGGAACCTGCGACTGCACCTGACCCATCTTCACGGGCTTCTTAGATTTTCTTTTCTGAAACTTACCTTTGGCTTTCAGAGAAGACTTCCACTCTACGTTCAGGGATTGGGCGCCTGCCTTCATCCCATCCTCTACCGCCTGGAGCGCCGCTAGGAAATCTGTGTTAGACATCTCCAACCGGTTAAGGTTGAAGTTGGTAACGAAGCCCTCAAACATTCCTGACAGAGACGTGAGAAAAATATCAATCTAGATCTCTGCATCCAAGATGATTGTAGATACACAAATTGTGTCTAACCCGAACCCGACTCGCATGCACTAATTCAGAGGCAAACCCGACACGCACTCGAACCCGAACCCGACTCGCATGCACTAATTCGGAGGTAACCCGACACGCACTCAGACCCGACCCACGCCGAACAAAAGGCCGGGTAGGCCCATCCTCAAGTGGGGCCCACCCGGCCCCCTACTAGAGATCCGAACCCCTCATGGGGTGGCCGTCCATATAGAAAAAGAGGAAAAAAAAAAAAGAAAAAACAGAAAGAAAAGGAAAGAAAAGAAAGAAAGAAAAGGAAAGAAAAGAAAGAAAAGAAAGAAAAGAAAAGAAAGAAAGAAAGAAAAGAAAGGAAAAGAAAGAAAATGAAAGAAAAAAAGAAAAAAGGAAATAAATACCGCCATGCACGGGGGGAGATTGCGTATGACGTCTATATAAGTGTGGATCTGCGTCGATCCCTCGATCCGACGGACAAGAAACAGAGTTGGGTCGCCATCAACTTTTTGTGCAAGATCCAAAATAAATCCAAAAATGATTGAGCCATAATTACCTCGCTAGAAAAGGAAAGCGAATAAAGGCTTATTCCCCTCATCAATGGATGAATAAATCCTGGGTAATTATGGGGGAGATATTAAAGGGATTCAAAATTAAACTTTCCATATCTCTCCTCTCCCCCCTTCGCCTATAAATAGAGGAGGAGGGGGAAGGCTCAAGGGGTCGGATGGCAAGAAGCGAAGAAGCTCTGCAAAGGAGGAGACGCGCCCTTCATCGATCCAAGGCTTCACGAGGCACGGGCAAGCCTATCCCTTCGGGAACGGCATAGTCCATTGAAAGCCCTCATCAACGTGAAGACCCTTGCACAAGAAGATCAAGCCTTCGACTCCGTGCACGAAGAAGAAAGCTCAGAGAAGAAGAACTCTTCGACTCCAAAGACGCCGGAAGCAAAGGCCGGAGAAGAAGATTGGAGCCGCACTACCCCGTCGTCTCCAACAAGCCTTCGACTCCGATCAAGCTCAAAAGCCTGGAGAAGAAGAGAAGCGACGCTACACCCGTCATCTTCAACAAAGCCTTCAACTCCGATTACGCTAAATACGCCCGGAGAAGAAGCCGACACTACAACCATCGCTAGGTCGAAAAGGTGGCAAGCTGAAGACAAAGCGAGGAAGCTCTGCAGAAGAGGAGACACGCTCTTCATCGACCCAAGGCTTTACGAGGCACGGGCAAGCCTATCCCTTCGGGACCGGCTTAGTCCATTGAAAGCCCTCATCAACGTGAAGACCCTTACACAAGAAGATCAAGCCTTCGACTCCGTCGACGAAGAAGAAAGCTCGAAGAAGAAGACCCTTTGACTCCGAAGACGCCAGAAGCAAAGGCCGGAGAAGAAGATCGGAGCGGCACCACCCTGTCCTCTCCAACAAGCCTTTAATTCCGATCAAGCCCAAAAGCCCGGAGAAGAAGACCGAAGCGTCATCACCCATCGCCTTCGACAAACATCCACTCCATCCATGAAGAAGAAAGCTTGGAGAAGACTGCCCGAAGCGTCGCTGCACCCATTGTCTTTAAAGCAAAGCAGACGCTACAACCATTGTACGGAGATCGGTACTACCCTCGCCGTCTCCAGAAGTACCCTTCGACTCCGATCATGCCAAATAAGCCCGAGGGAGAAGAAAAGTCTAGCCGATACCTAAACCGTCGAAAAAGCCAGAAGCCTTGAAGAAGTAGCCATCGCCGTTCGAGGAGAAGGTCGAGTCGATGCCGAAGCAAAAGCCCACGCAAGAAGCCAAAGAAAAAGCTCCGGTAAAGCCCGCGCCAAAGCAACACAAGTGCCAAAGCCAAGCGACTACGTCGGTCATGAGCAAAAGCACCACACGTTCTAGCCGATACGACGCAAAGTCCAGAGGAACGAAAGCATCGCAAGTCTCCCCCCATCTATGTCCAAGCGCGAGTGCCAAAGCAAAGCAAAATCCAGAGCCATGCCCAAGCCAAGCTAAAGCCGAAAGCCAAAGCCAAAGCCGATGCCAAAAGTACAATCGACGCCGCGAACCGACGATCAAGGACGTCGAGGTCAAGCACGGAGCGAGGAAGACATGAAGTCCGAGGAACGAAGCCAAACACCCCCTAGCCGAGAAAGCGCGAAGCACGAAAGGGACAAAAGCCACGACGGACACTCCTTAGCCTCTCAAAAACCCTCACCCTGTAAAGACCTCTGTCCTGGGCAACCCCTTCAGAGCTCTTGCACGAATACCACGTGGAGACGCGGATCAAAGGGACTCTCCAGAGGATCTCTCCCACAATCTCCTGATCAATATTCGCCGTACCCGGACTCGTCACACCCGAGCACCCCGGGTCCCGTCACTCTGTAATCTCATGTGTTCGCAATAAAGATGACCCGTATCTTTTTTTGCGACTATAGATTTCTGGCACGCCCGGTGGGACCTCTTTTCCTTTCATCCGTATGATTGAAGAAGCTATTTGAAGTTTGCAATGGCCGGGACAAGCAACGATGTGTTTGTTCCAAGTCTCTCACCAATCGCTGAGTCTCCGCTACTCCGACACGGTGATCCAGTAAATCCGGAGGGTGATGCTCCCCCGATGGTGCGTATCTACACTCGGTGTACTCGAACTCTTGCGGATGTCTTCACGCCAGAAATTGCTACCGAAGATACTCGTCAAAGCACCAATGAGGCCTTGGTGCATGAAAAAACAAGCCTCGATCCTGGAGTCTATGTCCAAAAGTTTGGGGAGGATCAGCCCCAATCCCGAGCCCGTTCGGATTCTCCAGTGGACGTTGCACCTCCTCTGCAGGGGGCAAACATCAGTCATCAACCAGAAGCAAGTAGGCAAAACTACGTCTTCGATGATGATGGCAAGAATGCAAGCATGCAACATCGAGACGTCCTCCGTCACCATCCTTCATCCGCTCTTCAGCTCCAAGTCCTGCAAATGGGTGAGCAAATGGCACAAATCGCTCGGCTAATGGAGGAGAAGGATCGTCACATCAACACTTTGCTTCAGAAGCTAAACACAAGGGATGCTGTGACAAACGATCAACCCATTACTTCTTTGGTAGCCGCTCCAGCTCCGTCTTCAACTCCCGCTCCTGCAGAGGTAGTTCCGACAATTCAAGCGGTTATGCCAGCACTCTCATCGGTTCCCATCCCGGTGGAAGTCGTCTCGCTGGCACCAATCTCGGTGACTACACATCCTTCGACGATAGCAACAATGAATGCTCAGCAAATACAAGAATTGGTAGCCGACATGATGCGTTCCCACGATGGTGGTCTTGCTCCGATCAGGCGGCATACTCGAAGCCTTACACAGCAAGGATCCAGCAGCTGCGCTTCCCCATCGGGTTCCAACTGCCAAAGTTCCAGCACTTCGACGAGAAGGGTAATCCAAGACAGCACGTCACCCACTTCATCGAAACCTACAACAATGATAGCACGTATGGCGACGAGATGGTGAAGCAATTCATTTTCACCCTCAAGGGTAACACGTTCGACTGGTATGTGGATCTTCCTCCAGGATCTATCGACAGCTGGGATTAGCTGGAGAGGGAGTTCCTCAATCACTTCTACAGCACCAGACGCACCGTCAGCATGACCGAGCTTACTACCGTCAAGCAAAGAAAGGATGAGCCGGTGATTGACTACATCGACAGATGGAGGAACCTCGCGCTGAATTCACAAGACCGCTTGTCTGAAGACTCGGCCATCGAGATGTGCACCCAAGGCATGCACTGGGGTCTGCTCTACATCCTCAAAGGTATCAAGCCTCGGTCCTTCGAAGAACTCGCAACTCGGGCTCATGACATGGAACTCAGCCTAGCAAACTGCGGAGACTCGAAGAACAAGGATTTCCTGAAGGTGGAGAAGAAGGACAAGCTACAGGCACCCACTACAAGAAATAGGTTATTTACCGACGGAAATTTTTATTTCCGTCGGTAATAATATACATTTTACCGACGGGAACCATAGTTTCCGTCGGTATTATAACTAAGATTTTTTTAAATTTTTTTACATATTTATTACCGACGGTGATATACTATCCATCGGTAAAACATTTTTTACCGACGTAAATTTTATTTCCGTCGGTATAAAGTCATTATACTGACGAAAATATAACGTCTGTCGGTTAAGAGTAACGGTATGACTTTATACCGACGGTAAAATAATGTCCGTCGGTAAAAAGTAACGACGAAACTCAGGGTTTTTACCGGCTCTCCAGAAAAAATGGAACCTTGTGTTTCGTCGTAGAGTTTTACCGATGGACATTATTTTACCGTCGGTATAATGACTTTATATCGACGGTAAAATAATATCCGTCGGTAAAAAGTAACGACGAAACTCAGGGTTTTTTTCGGCTCTCTGGAAAAATGGAACCCTGTGTTTCGTCATCGATTTTTACCGACGGACATTATTTTACCGTCGGTATAATAACTTTATACCAACGGTAAAATAATTTCCGTCGGTAAAAAGTAACGACGAAACTCAGGGTTCTTACCGGCTCTCTGGAAAAAATGGAACCATGTGTTTCGTCGTCGATTTTTACCGACGGACATTATTTTACCGTCGGTATAATAACTTTATACCGACGGTAAAATAATGTCCGTCGGTAAAAACCCTATGTTTTAACACCACCAGCGAGCCCTTTCTCTTTCTGTTTCGACCTAACTCGATCGATCTCTCCCTCTCCTCCGGCCCTCTCTCTCTCTCTCTCTCTCTCTCTCTCTCTATTTCCTCCCCCCTTCCCCGGCCTCCCTTTCCTCTATCTCTCGATCTAATCCCCCCCTCCCGGCCACCCATCCCCCTCCCGACCTCCCCCCCTCCCTGGCCTCCTGGCCCTCTCTCTCTCTCTCTCTAGTTCCTCCCCCCTCCCCGGCCTCCCTTCCCTCTCTCTCTATCTCTTTCTCTCTCTCTACTTCCTCCCCTCCTCTCTCTCTCTCGATCTAAACCCCCCCTCCGGCCGGCCACCCATCCCCTCCCTTGCACCTCTGGCCACCCCTCCCCTCTCTCGCGCCACCGACTACGACGCCAGTGCTCCTCCTCTTCCTCGAGGCCTACCGACCATCTCTAGTGAGCTCCTCCTCCTCCTCCCTTTCCCCCTTAGTTTAATTTGTTCCAAATTGCATCCTAAAGTTTGAAATATTAGCACAATACCCCTTTTGTCATCTACTTAATTCCCTCATTTGATAATTTTTATCTTATCAAAACTGAATTGAATGGGGGAATGGCGGACAAATTCTAGTTTTTAACTAGGGTTAAGTCATTATAAAGTTTGAAATGTTTGCACAATACCCCTTTTGTCATCTACTTAATTCTCTTATTTGGTAATTTTTATCCTATCAAAACTGAATTGAATGGGGGAATGGGGGGCAAAATGTAGTTTTTAGACTAGGGTGAGCGTCGGTTTTGTCGGTCAGTTTCGGTGTGGGTTTTGTTGATTTTATTTTTTTTGGTTTACGGAAAATCAAAACCGAAACCGAAACCAAAACCGAAATGGTCGATTTTTGTCGGTTCGGTGTGATATGAGCTATGTTAAAGCCATAAATCGACTCGAGCGACAGAGAAAACCATCAGACCCCAAGTGTTTACTTGACGAGGCTCCCTGACTTGTTGACTTACTGTCGCATAACTTCGGTGCTATGCCTAGCATTTGGACTATCAGCAGTTCAAATACTGGCCACCAACCCTAGGTTTACTATGTGACTAGTCTACTCATCATAAAACACCCATCCATTAGGGATGTGGATGGCCTGTAGAAGTTTTGGTTCGATGTTCCATACCCGGGCACTGAAACCGAAATTGTGCAGAGTCTTATAACATTGTTTGAAATTACTTCAGGTGTTGTATAGCCAGATAGACGAAGATGTCTTCGATCGATAAGAGTTGGATGCGTAATTCGAATCGCATGAGCCAAGAGTACAGAGAAGGAGTCAGGAAATTTCTGGATTTTGCATTTGAGCGTCTTGCACCGCTTGATGGAAAAATTATGTGTCCCTGTATAGACTGCGGAAGGGTGACTAGGAAGGTTCGAGAGGAATGTGAGGTTGATCTGGTAATGCGTGGCATTGACATTAGCTATACCCGTTGGTTCTCGTACGGTGAGAAGCTAGATGCAGTCCCCATGGTAGCTCACGATGAAACTGCAAACACAGTGATCGACGATGATAATATTAATACAGACGATGACGATGACATGCAGGGTATGATACATGATTTGCAAGGTGGAATAGGCACGGAAACACCGTCAGGTGATCAGCCCAATATTGAAGCGGACAAGTTCTACAGATTGCTTAAGGATGCCGAACAACCTCTATATCCGGGGTGTGAGAAGTTTTTAAAACTCTCTTTCACTGTAAAGCTTCTTTATTTGAAGTGCCTCAATGGTTGGAGTAATAAGTCATTTAATATATTGGTAGAGTTGTTGAAAGAGGCTTTTTCTATAGGTGAGACAGTACCGAAATCATTCTACGAGGTGAAGAAGACAATTAAAGATCTCGGTCTGGGTTATGAGAAAATTGATGCATGCGTGAACGATTGTATGTTGTACCGGAAAGAGTACGAATATGTGCGGTCATGCCACATATGCGGAGCAACGAGATATAAAGAGACGGATGCCGAGTCTAGTACCAATCAAAGGAAGAAAAATGTATCTTCAAAGGTTCTCCTATACTTCCCGCTTAAGGACAGGCTTCAGAGGTTGTTTATGTCATCGAAGACTGCTGAGCACATGAGGTGGCATGCACGAGAACGTACAGATGATGGGGTTATGAGACATCCGGCTGACTCTCTGATGTGGAAAGATTTTGATCATACCTATCCTGAATTCGCATGTGAAGTTCGGAACGTCAGGTTAGGGCTTGCTAGCGATGGCTTCAATCCCTTTGGGAATATGAGTATGCCGTACAGTATTTGGCCAGTTGTCCTAGTTCCATACAATTTGCCTCCCTGGATGTGCTTAAAAAAGCCATACACAATGCTCTCCTTGCTCATTCCCGGACCCAGGTCGCCTGGTAATGATATTGACTTTAGTTACAGCCGTTGATTGAGGAGTTGAACGAGTTATGGGAAGTTGGGGCCGATACGTATGATGCCTCATTGCGCCAGAATTTTCGGATGCATGCGACACTTCTATGGACCATCAATGATTTTTCTGCATATGCCAACTTATCTGGGTGGAGTACTAAAGGAAAATTGGCATGCCCTACATGCAATAAGGAGACAGATTCATTACGGTTAAAGACGGAGGCAAGTTCTGTTATATGGGCCATCGAAGATTCCTTGTTGACGGCCATAAGTGGAGGCAAAACAAAAGAGCGTTCAACGACAAGAAGGAACTTGCAAAGGCCCCGGAGCATCTTTCGGGGGTAGAAGTCTTGTGTGAATTGGATTAGCTTGATGCCGTGGCACTTGGGAAAGGTAAAAAGAAGAGAACGTATGAAGATTCTACGCGTGAGCATAATTGAAAGAAGAAGAGTATTTTCTTTAAACTACCATACTGGAGCAGCCTACTCTTACGGCATAACTTGGATGTCATGCATATTGAGAAAAATATGTGTGACAATATTATAGGAACACTACTGAATCTCGACGGTAAGACGAAGGATAATCTTAAATCTCGTCTCAATCTTAAGGAGTTGGGCATCCGAAAATCACTTCATCCCCAAGAGATTGGGGATAAGTATATGTTGCCAGTTGCATGCTACACCATGAGCTCACAACAAAAGGCAGCCTTATGTACATTCCTACGGTTTATGAAAATACCAGACGGTTATTCTTCGAATATCGCACGATGCGTTCAAGAGAACGGCCAGAAGTTGTCTGGATTAAAGAGCCACGATTGTCATGTTCTTATGCAGCGATTGTTATCTCTTGCTATATGTGGAAATTTAACCGAACAGGTGTTCGGTCCGTTAATTGAGCTCAGTACTTTTTTCAGATAGTTGTGCTCGAAGGTACTTAGGCTGGACCAACTTGATCAGATGGAGAGAGATATTGCGATCACATTGTGCAAGCTAGAGATGATATTTCCACCTTCCTTCTTTGATGTCATGGTGCATTTGACCATTCACTTGGCAAATGAGGCCAAACTCGATGGCCCAGTTCATTACCGCTGGATATATTTTATCGAGAGGTAATCGTCTCGTCTTATTTTTTAATATATTTGATCGTTCTTGATGTATTTATCCATAATTTTTTTCTTCTCAAATTAGGTACTTGCGAATATTAAAATCATATGTTCGTAATAAAAGTCGTTTGGAGGGATCAATTGCTGAACGATACCTAGCAGAAGAATGTCTAATATTCTGCTCAAGATACCTACATGGTATAGACACGCGATTCAATCAACTTGAGCGGAACTATGACGGTGGTCCAATAGACTTCGATGGGGGTCTGTCTATATTTACCGAAATGGGTAGACCTGTAGGAGGAGGCAAAACCCGTCGATTGTTTGTAGATGAGATTCAACAGGCACATATGTATGTGTTGCACCAATGTGATGAAGTGTGGCCATTCATTGAGTAAGTATTTTACGATCATTTACTCATTCTTTCAGTCCATTCATTAAGTATATGTGCTAATTATAATCTAATTTATAACCTATAAAACAGGAAGCATAAAGCCATCATTAATAATCGGGGTACTCGAAATACTCCACAAATTCATAATCGTGAATTCCCATCATGGTTCAAGAAACACGTAAGTATTCACATCATTACTGAATTTTATTGACATCCATTACCGAACAATAATTATATGTTCATATCATGAATATCATGTGGTTATTATAGGCACAAGAGCTGCACGATAACCATGATCCGCTGATAAATGAGGATCTATAGTGCTTATCTTGTAGTCCTTTGCAAGACGTAATATCGTACGATGGTTATATCGTGAACGGTTATAGATTTCGGACGAAAGATAGTGAAAAATCATGAAGAACACAAAATAGTGGGGTTATCGTCAACGGTCAGCAAGAAGAATTAGAA
The DNA here is from genome assembly GCA_947650365.1 of Chamaelirium japonicum. Classification (NCBI taxonomy): domain Eukaryota; kingdom Viridiplantae; phylum Streptophyta; class Magnoliopsida; order Liliales; family Melanthiaceae; genus Chamaelirium; species Chamaelirium japonicum. The sequence goes on along the minus strand of OX393551.1, from coordinate 5,861,013 downwards.
AATATTAACTTCTACGGCATCCTCAACGAGATTCTCGAGATAAAATTCCTTGGCCAAAATCGGATCGTATTATTCAAATACGATTGGTATGATGTTAATAATCGCGGGACTGGTTATAATGTCAACAAATATAGTTTTATCGGCATCAACACTGGCAAGAGATTGAATACCCAATATCAAGATCCATTCATTCTTGCCTCTCAAGCGGAACAGATATTTTATGCACCGGATAATACCTCTCTAGGTTGGCAAATTATAGTCAGGTCACCACCCAGAGATTTTTATGACATAGGAGACAAGGATACAGGGGTCGTCGATGATGATTTGGATGCATACCAGAATGATGAGATAATCATTGTCGACGCAGTGCATGATGAAAATGAAGAGGTCGACAATATAAATTGGACAACGAATACATATCAAATGATAGAAGAGTGATGCGATGAGAGTGACAGAGGTGAGACACAAAATAAGTAGACCATATGTAAATCAAATTATTTCATATTTAAATCAAATTGTTTCATATATAAATCATATTGTTTCATATAAAAATCATATTGTTTCATATGTATATCATATTATTTTATACTGTTTCATATGTAAATCAAACTGTTTCATATTGTTTCATATGTAAATCATACTATTTCATATGTAAATCAAACTTTTCATATTGTTTCATATGTAAATCATATTATTTCATATGTAAATCATATAATTTCATATATAAATCAAATTGTTTCATATTGTTTCATAAATCATACTGTTTTATATGTAAATCAAACTGTTTCATATTGTTTCATATGTAAATCATACTGTTTCATATGTAAATTAAATTGTTTCAGATGGCATCACGGTCGAGGGTTCGTAGAGGCAGGGGTGGGCTAGCTCGGAGCGCTCCGGCTGCTACCCCAGGGTCCGAGGCTGAGCCCTTCGAATCTGGTAGTGTTGTTCCTCTCTCCACACCAGCTCCTGATGAGGTCACAACCTCCGGAGCTTCGAGCAGTGCTTAGCACTCGGCTACAGTGTCTACGCTCACAGGTAATATTTAGATCTAAAGTTTTATACATGTTGTAAATACTTGTTCAGTACTGATGTATATTTTATTTGCAGGGTCGAGAATCACCAGGCACGTAGGCGACCGGGGCATGACGACGGCCCATCACTTGTTAACCTTACGCGAGCCGCTTTCCCTACAGTAGAGCGGCAGGACCTTTGTGGGCAAGCACGCTTCTGACGCTGCCACGTGGGTCGGTATGATAGTACGAGAGGAGAGGAATGTCCCGATTATGGGGTTAAGGGGGTGGAAGAACATTGATGCATCCTATAAGGAGAGGATGTATCAGGTGTTTTTGGTACGTTAGTTTCATTAAAGCATTTTAGAGTAATATCGTACTTCTTTATAATTTGATTTGATAAAATGACTTGTTTCTAAATTGATTTTACAGGAGAAATTTAAATAGGAGAACATGGAAACCGACACCCATCGAGAGGACTTATGGAAGATGATGGGTGAGCGGTACAGGGATTACCGTTACGAGCTCTACCAGCTCTACGGTTACTTGGTTGGCCAGCCGACTGATGAGTTACAGGCTGCGGCCGTGACGAGAGACGCGCCACCACTACACGTTCTACAGTTTTTGGTCGCTTACTGGTCCACCCCTCAGTTTCAGGTATAATTATTATTTTGTTGATTCGTACTTGTTTTAATGTTATACTAAAAATTTATATTGATGTTTCAAAATTTAATCGATTGACACATGCGAGTTCTGCTAAAAGCAAGAAGAATACAAATGCCTCGACGACACCTGCTCCAGTGAAGGGGAGGACCTCCATGCCCTAGCTTGCCCAGCAGTTGGTAAATGATACAAATATTTTTATTATTTAAAGCTCTATACATGTTATATTAACTCATCTATTTATTTTATATGTCAAACAGACACAGTCCTTGGGCCACGAGCCTAATCGGATTGACCTTTTTGAGGCCTCTAGGAGGCGGCGTACCGATGGGGCATTTATGGACGACAGGGTTACCTCGCAAGTGGTAAGTAATTAAATTACTGTTAATATATTCGCATATATATGCCATAAAATATCATTGAATATCATTGGTTGTTTTCATATAGGAGAGAATGCGACTTCTGGTGACTCTGTCGGGCTCGGCCGGCTCCTCTTCCAGCTCAGTATCTGTCGACTCAGCGATGGATACTGTGCTCAGACCTGCCATGCACGGCCGTGTCCTCTGTACGAGCCTTGGAGTCACGCCCTCCTCCTACTTTGGACGAGAGGGTATGCGCTCGAGGGCACGGGACACCCAGACCGGTGCTATCACTCAGTTGCAGTCTGCGCTAGACGTGGAGCACGAGCAGAGGCAGGCCCTCGAGCATATGATTGAGGCAGAGCGAGAGCAGAGGCAGGCCCTCGAGCAGAGGGTTGAGGCAGAGAGGCAGGCCCTCGATCGTAGGGTTGAGGCGGAGAAGAAGGCCCTCGATGAGGAAAGAGAAGCTCGCAGGGCACTGGAGCGTCGGCTTAATGACTTCATAAGCCGGTCTAGTGGTGGCTCATGCTCATGATCACGTACTTACTAATCTTTATAATATTAGTAAAAAATATGAATCTTACTAATTTGAGTTTAGATCATATTATCACACTTATGATTTTCCAACACTTAGACTCTAAATCGGTGAATCAGAGCGTAAATTGTTCAAAAATCCAATTAGAACTCGCTCGCAAGTCCGAAATATGGAATAATTCCAAGTACGAATTATCGGATGCCAATCCGATGATGATCCGATCGAATCCAAACCTATTTCAAATCTGAAACACGCCTTATGATTTTCCAACACTTAGACTCTAAATCGGTCAATCGGAACGTAAATTATTCAAATATCCAATTAGAACTCGCTCGCAAGTCCAAAATACGGAATAATTCTAAGTACGAATTATCGGATACCGATCCGATGATGATCCGATCGAATCCAAACCTATTTCAAATCCGAAACATGCTAACATATGATTTTCCAACACTTAGACTCTAAATCGGTGAATCAGAACGTAAATTGTTCAAATATCCAATTAAAACTTGCTCGCAAGTCCAAAATACAGAATAATTCCAAATACGAATTATCGGATGCCGATTCGATGACGATCCAATCGAATCCAAACCTATTTCAAATTCAAAACATGCTAACTTATGATTTTCCAACACTTAGACTCTAAATCGGTCAATCGGAGCGTAAATAGTTCATATATCCAATTAGAACTTGCTCGCAAGTCCGAAATATGGAATAATTCCAAGTAAGAATTATTGGATGCCGATCCGATGCCGAACCGATCGAATCCAAACCTATTTCAAATCCAAAACACGCTAACTTATGATTTTCCAACACTTAGACTCTAAATCGGTCAATAGGATCGTAAATTGTTCAAAAATCCAATAAGAACTCGCTCGCAAGTCCGAAATACGGAATAATTCCAAGTACGAATTATCGGATGTCGATCCGATGACGATCCGATCGAATCCAAACCTATTTCAAGTCCGAAACACACTAACTTATGATTTTCCAACACTTAGACTCTAAATCGGTCAATCGGAGCGTAAATTGTTCAAATATCCAATTAGAACTCGCTCGCAAGTCCGAAATACGGAATAATTCTAAGTATGAATTATCGGATGCCGATCCAATGACGATCCGATCTAATCCAAACCTATTTCAAATCCGAAACACGCTAACTTATGATTTTCCAACACTTAGACTCTAAATCGGTGAATCGGAGCGTAAATTATTCAAATATCCAATTATAACTCGCTCGCAAGTCATAAATACGGAATAATTCCAAGTACGAATTATCGGATGCCGATCCGATGATGATCCGATCGAATCCAAACCTATTTCAAATCCGAAACACGCTAACTTATGATTTTCCAACACTTAGATTCTAAATCGGTGAATCGGAGCGTAAATTGTTCAAATATCCAATTATAACTCGCTCGCAAGTCCGAAATGCAGAATAATTCCAAGTACGAATTATCGGATGCCGATCCGATGATGATCTGATCGAATCCAAACCTATTTCAAATCCGAAACATGCTAACTTATGATTTTCCAACACTTTGACTCTAAATCGGTGAATCAGATCATAAATTGTTCAAATATCCAATTAGAACTCGCTCGCAAGTCCAAAATACGAAATAATTCCAAGTTCGAATTATAGGATGCCGATCCGATGACGATCCGATCGAATCCAAACCTATTTCAAATCCAAAACATGCTAATGTATGATTTTCCAACACTTAGACTCTAAATCGGTGAATCGGAGCGTAAATTATTCAAATATCCAATTAGAACTCGCTCGCAAGTCCGAAATAAAGAATAATTCCAAGAATGAATTATCGAATGCCGATCCGATGCCGATCTGATCGAATCCAAACCTATTTCAAATCCGAAACACGTTAACTTATGATTTTCCAACACTTAGACTCTAAATCGGTGAATCGGAACGTAAATTATTCAAATATCCAATTATAACTCGCTCGCAAGTCTGAAATACGGAATAATTCTAAGTACGAATTATCGGATGCCGATCCGATGACGATCCGATCGAATCCAAACCTATTTCAAATCCGAAACACGCTAACTTATGATTTTCCAATACTTAGACTCTAAATTGGTCAATCGGATCGTAAATTATTCAAATATCCAATTAGAATTCGCTCGCATGTCCGAAATACGGAATAATTCAAAGTTTGAATTATCGGATGCCGATCCGATGACGATCCGATCGAATCCAAACCTATGTCAAATCCGAAACACGCTAACTTATGATTTTCCAACACTTAGACTCTAAATCGGTGAATCGGAGCGTAAATTGTTCAAATATCCAATTAGAACTCGCTCGCAAGTCCGAAATACTAAATAATTCCAAGTACAAATTATCGGATACCGATCCGATGACGATCCGATCGAATCCAAACCTATTTCAAATCCGAAACACGCTAACTTATGATTTTCCAACACTTAGACTCTAAATCGGTCAATCGGATCATAAATTGTTCAAATATCCAATTAGAACTCGCTCGCAAGTCCGAAATATGGAATAATTCCAAGTTCAAATTATCAGATGCCGATCCGATGATGATCCGATCGAATCCAAACCTATTTCAAATCCGAAACACGCTAACTTATGCTTTTCCAACACTTAGACTCTAAATCGGTGAATCAGAGCGTAAATTAATCAAATATCCAATTAGAACTTGCTTGCAAGTCCGAAATACGAAATAATTCCAAGTACGAATTATCGGATGCTGATCCGATGACGATCTGATCGAATCCAAACCTATTTCAAATCTGAAACACGCTAACTTATGATTTTCCAACACTTTGACTCTAATCGGTCAATAGGATCGTAAATTATTCAAATATCCAATTAGAACTCGCTCGCATGTCCGAAATACGGAATAATTTCAAGTTTGAATTATCGGATGACGATCCGATGACGATCTGATCGACTCCAAACCTATTTCAAATCCGAAACACGCTAACTTATGATTTTCCAACACTTAGACTCTAAATCGGTGAATCGGATCGTAAATTGTTCAAATATCCAATTATAACTCGCTCGCAAGTCCGAAATATGGAATAATTCCAAGTTCGAATTATCGGATGCCGATCCGAAGATGATCCGATCGAATCCAAACCTATTTCAAATCCGAAACACGCTAACTTATGATTTTCCAACACTTAGACTCTAAATCGGTGAATCGGAGCGTAAATTGTTCAAATATCCAATTAGAACTCGCTCGCAAGTCCGAAATACAGAATAATTCCAAGTACGAATTATCAAATGCCGATCCGATCGAATCCAAAACTATTTCAAATCCGAAACACGCTAACTTATGATTTTCCAACACTTAGACTCTAAATCAGTGAATCAGAGCATAAATTGTTCAAATATCCAATTAGAACTTTTTCGCAAGTCCAAAATACGGAATAATTCTATGTACGAATTATCGGATGCTGATCCAATGATGATCCGATCAAATCGAAACCTATTTCAAATCCGAAACACGCTAACTTATGATTTTCCAACACTTAGACTCTAAATCGATCAATCAGATCGTAAATTATTCAAATATCCAATTAGAACTCGCTCGCAAGTCCGAAATATGGAATAATTCCAAGTTCGAATTATCGGATGCCGATCCGATGACGATCTGGTCGAATCCAAACCTATTTCAAATCTGAAACACCCTAACTTATGATTTTCCAACACTTAGACTCTAAATCGGTGAATCGAAGCGTAAATTGTTCAAATATCCAATTAGAACTCGCTCGTAAGTCCAAAATACGGAATAATTCCAAGTACGAATTATCGGATGCCGATCCGATGACGATTTGATCGAATCCAAACATATTTCAAATTCGAAACACGCTAACTTATGATTTTCCAACACTTAGATTCTAAATCGGTGAATCGGATCGTAAATTGTTCAAATATCCAATTAAAACTCGTTCGCAAATCTGAAATATGAAATAATTCCAAGTACGAATTATCGGATGCCGATCCGATGACGATCCGATCGAATCCAAACCTATTTCAAATCCGAAACACGCTAACTTATGATTTTCCAACACTTAGACTCTAAATCGGTGAATCAGAGCGTAAATTGTTCAAATATCCAATTTGAACTCGCTCACAAGTCCGAAATACGGAATAATTCCAAGTACGAATTATCGGATGCCGATCCGATGACGATCCGATCGAATCCAAACCTATTTCAAATCCGAAACAAGCTAACTTATGATTTTCCAACACTTAGATTCTAAATCGGTGAATCGGATCGTAAATTGTTCAAATATCTAATTAGAACTCGCTTGCAAATCCAAAATACGAAATAATTCCAAGTACGAATTATCGAATGCCGATCCGATGACGATCCGATCGAATCCAAACCTATTTCAAATCCGAAACACGCTAACTTATGATTTTCCAACACTTAGACTCTAAATCGGTCAATCGGATTGTAAATTGTTCAAATATCCAATTAGAACTCGTTCACAAGTCCGAAATACGGAATAATTCCAAGTACGAATTATCGGATGCCGACCCGATCGAATCCAAAACTATTTCAAATCCGAAACACGCTAACTTATGATTTTTTAACGCTTAGACTCAGTTATAGATAGAAATCATTTTTTTAACAAATACATGTTAATTGCAGGAGCCGGGCGGCATCAGGGGATGAGAGCACCAGCGTTGGTGGCGGGCCGCTTGGGGTGGTTGAGATAGGGCATGCTGATTCTCTCAGTTTTGGATTGTGTAAAAATTATTTTGTAATATGTGATTATTTTTTGTTCTTGTCTATAATTGTCGGGTATTGTGGTAATATTTGATAATTTACTGTAATATTTTATAAATTTAGGTAATATTTGATAATTTGCGGTAATATTTTATAAATTGTGGTAATATTTGATAAATTGTGGTAATATATTATGGTATTGTTGTAAATCACAGGAATTAAATAACATTATTTTGGTAATTTTATTTTAAAAAAAAACATACTTTTTACCGACGAAAATTAAATATTCCGTCGGTAATAATCTTTTTAATTTTTTTAAATTATTAATCAATTTTCGACGGATAATATATATCCGTTGGTAATATATATATAATTACCGATGGTAATGTACAGATCCGGCGGTAATATATGTAGAATTACCGACGATAAATATAATAACCGTCGGTAATAAGCTTATATATTACAGACGGATAGTTATTATCCGTCGGTAATAATATATTATATTTTTAATTAAGTATTTATATATTACCGATGGCTATAATATTACCGTCGGTATTAAGTATTATTACCGACGAAAATATTTAGTCCGTCGTATCTTTTTTTCGACACCTTTTTTCCCGACAGATTAGCGACGAAAATCTCTTCCGTCGCTATAAATTATTACCGACGAAAAATTAATATTACCGACGGATATTGTCCGTCGGTAAAAACTATTTTTTTTGTAGTGACCGAAGCAGAAACAAGTCAACGTCGCCGACGTCGCTTCAACCGCCAAGCCGCTCATGATCGGTGGCAAGCCGAATCAGAGAAAGGGAGCCGCCATACCGCCGCCTCCGCCACAGAGACAAAGGATGACCCCGAAGAGCTCGAAGCAAAGGAGTACCCTTTCTCGGACTCAGAAGTCTCCTCTATGTTCGACTAACTGCTGCAAGAAAAGATGATAGAGCTCCCTCCTTCGAAGTGGCCCGAGCAGATGCATCGCGTCGACGACCCTCTCTTCTGCAAATACCATCGAGTGGTGAGTCATCCCATCGAAAGATGCTTCGTCTTCAAGGAAAGAATCATGGCGCTCACGAAGCAAGGAAAGATAGAAATCAACTCTGGGGAGGTCGCTACGGCCAACATGACTTCCATCACCTTCGGTTCCTTCTCGCCGGTACTCGTTGCTGCATGACGAAGTATACCCAAATTGTGCATCAACCATCAAAAGCCAACCGCGAAGTCAACTTCCCAGTGAAGGACTCGAAGAGATGCCAACATGCTCCTGCGCTCACTAAGGAAGAAACGCCGCTGCCCCGGGGGCAATCATCGCTCACGCCAGCACCCCTCCCAAGCAATGCTACATCCCAACGAGCGATCCAAAAGAGATATGAGAAAGGAGATCCAGAAGTTGGCCTACTGGGCCAGCATTCGGGGAAGTTTGACTATTACGTCCTCTACTCAAAGCCTTCGTCCATCTCGATTGAAGAAATCAAGCCCACCGGTTGGGGATCGGAAGACGAGCCAGTGGAGCTTCAGGAAGAGCAAATCCCTTCCAGTCAAGCTAAATCCCACTATGCTCTCCAAAGGAGATATGAACAATGAGATCCAGAAGTTGGTCTGCTGGGCCAGCAATCGGGGAAGTTCGACTATTACGTCCTCTACTCAAAGCCTTTGTTCGTCTCGATTGAAGAAATCAAGCCCACCGGCTGGGGATCGGAAGACGAGCCAATAGAGCCTCCGAAAGAACAAGTTCCTCTAATTGATAAGGAACTGGCTGCCATTGCTGAACATCATCTTGACAGGGGAGAATCCACTGACGAAGAGGCATGGGTCATGCTACCCCAACGACGAAGGCCATGGCAGATAAGACAACATAAGCAAGACCGGGTAGTGAGGAGATTTCCTGAGCGGAAGACTTACAAGAAGAAAGACAAGACTCTAGGAAGAAAGGTGTTCAAAGTGCCGCCGGCAAACCTAGACGATCTTCTCCAGCAAAGCCTTCCAGAACCAGTTGCAAGAGTTCTTCCCCGATCACTTCCTCCCAGTCGATCAGCACATCAGGGTCTCGTGCTGCATGGTTGAAGTTCGTAAAATACCGAAAGGAAAGGGTGAGGTCGAGACTTCTGAAGAAGGCGACTCCACTGACGAAGGAGATGATTCCGACAAAAGAGACACTACCTCTCATAACGAAGCAATCCTGCACTTGCCGCTCGTAGAAGCTCTACATCTTTCGAAGAAGACTCGCCTGGCAATGGCAACAGCCTTGGCAGACCCGGACAGCTACAAAAGGAAAAGAAAGGACAACGAGAAGGGCAAGGCTATGGCCTCGTGCGATGCGACGATAACCTTCTCAGATGAAGACTTGCAACTCGGAACACGATTGCACAACCGGCCCATCTACGTTTCGGGATACATCAAAGAGAAGCCAGTGAATCGAATCATGCTAGACTGTGGCTCCACCGTCAATATCATGCCCATCTAGACGATACGGCAACTCGGCATCACTAATGACCAGCTCTCGCCTCGCCAGTTGGTCATTCAAGGGTTCAACCAGGGCGGACAATCCACTATCGGAATCATCCGCCTGAAGCTTTCAATCGGCCCGCTAGATACAACGGTCCTCTTCCACATCATTGATTGCCAGACATCGTATCACCTCCTGTTGGGAAGACCATGGCTATATGAGAACGGTGTTGTAGTGTCCACTTGGCATCAGTGCCTCAAGTACTACGAGGAAGGCATAGAGAAGTGCATCGTCGCTGATGATAAGCCGTTCAATGAAGCCGAGGCGCATCTGGCCGACGCCAAGTTCTATCAAGTGAAAGACCTAGTCATGGAAGTCCTTCTAGCTAAAGCCCCTCGAGCCCAGAAGGCTGAAGAAGTAAAGCAGGATAAGGCTCCACCACCGGCAAATCCGATGCAACCTTCCGACAAGGCGAGACTCGAGGTCCAAGAAGCGTCAAAATCAAAGCAAAGGATGCGTATCAATTCTGATCCAAGAACAATGCAACATACCCTGTTGCCCGTCCAAGCGACGCCAGTCCTACGTCTCGCACCTCAATGGCTTCACAAACTCAAGAGACCACCTTCTACTTTGACAAGAAAGCCAGTCCCGCTATTATCGGAGGCTAATGTCATCACTCTGTAAGAAATAACATTGCCGTTACCTAGTCTGACGCAAGCTTCGAACCCGATCAGACCTGGCGAATCTGTTAACCCCAATCAACTCGAATTCAAGCCAAAAGGAAGTTGGGGGCAAAACGCTACAAGTTGTTGTTCAAAACCGGCTACAATAAAAAAAGCGCCATGGGCACACTTCCCCCAACAGCAACACCACATGGGATGACGAGGACTCAAGCTCGGCTGTTTCAAAGTGGCGAACAAATTCTCTCGAATCGTCGAGGCGTCTGCTCCAGTTAAACTCCGATGGTCATCAAGATTGCAACGAAGAAGACCTTCACTTCCAACTATATTGAGGTGAAGATGGTAGATGAAGCAGTTGAAGGATCGACAATCTCCGATGCACGCTCCACCTACGCCGGCTGTCCCGATAGCAAAAGAAGACGGCGACGAGCTCGATGCCAAGGCATACTCCAGAAGCAAAACAAAAGCAGGGAAAGCCGTTTGAATCTAAAGCACACATCTGTGTTCGAAAGGCTCGGGCCAGTCAAGCAACCAAATAAGAAGACGGTGTTCGATCGTTTGGGAATGCTAGTCGAGGACATCGTTTCAACACCCGCCCACCTACCCATGACGGCCGTCAACCATATCCTTGTTATCGAAAATAACAACGGTGATACTTCTACTTCGCACGACGAGTTGCTAGAAGCCCCGCCAGTCCTCGCAGAAGGGGGGCAGTCCACCGTTGATGACTCAAAGAAGGGGGGCAGTCCAAGAAGACGACGACGGCATGCTCCTTCAGTACTGAGGGCCAAACCCTCACTGTCTTGGGGGCAACCGCCTCTCATGCAAACACTCCCTCTTCCAAACGAAGCTACGTCTCGGCACCTACTCAAAGCGAGAGACAAACAAAGAAGCCTCGAAGTCAGCCTGCTAGGCCAACCATCAGAAGATGAATCGGTACAGTCTCTGGAAGAGCAAGTCCTTCCGATCAAAGAAGAGCCTTCAGTCGCAGCACTAGTTCTTCATCTTGGCGAGGAAGATCTTACTAATAAAAACACACGGGCTATGGAGCCTCGAAGGAGAAGGCCACGACGATCAAGCTACAGGATAGCACGCCTGGCTAACCACAAGAAAGACCGGTTGACAAGGAAACTCCCCAGAAGAAAGTCCTTCAAGGAAAAGAATGAAGCTTCAGGAAGAAAGACGTCCAAAGTATCACCAGCATATCTGAAAAATCTCCTCCAGCAAAGCTTTCTAGAGCCGGTGACACTCTAGGAGTTCTTTCCCAATTGCTTCCTTGAAGTTGATCAAAACTTCAAGGTTTTCTGCTGCATGATGGAAGTTCACCAAGTGCTTCGGAAAGACGATGAAGAAAGAGGCACCAATATCGAAAGCATGGGGAGAAGCATCGCCGCCAACGGCAAGCTGTTCAATAAGGCTAAAGCATACCTTGCTAACGCCAAGTTTTACCAAGTGAAAGATCCCGTTACAGAAGCTCATCCAGCAAAAGCTCTAGGAGCTCAGGGAGTCAAAGCAGCTACGAGGGACAAAAGCTCTCCACTTGCAAAACTAGTGACATCCTCCAGCCAGACAGTGCACAAAGACAAAGAAGCGCCAGCATCAAGATGAAAAATTCACATCAACTTCAAATCAAGCTCTATGCGATGCGTTCCGTTGCCTGCTCAAGCTGCTTCAGTCCTGCGGCTCGTACCTTAGTGGTTTCGCAAACCAGGACGATCGCCTTCCACTCCAGCAAAGAAACCAGCGTCATCATTTTTTGGGGCCAACTTCAGCACTTTGCAAGAGATGACACTACCGTTACGTGGTCTGTTGCACATCTCGAGCTCAACCGAGTCTTCCGAGTACACCAGCTCTAAGCAACTCGCAATCAAGCCAGAAAACACTCAGGGGCAAAACTCCACCGAGTTGATGTTCAAATCCAGCCGCAGAAAGAACGCATAGCGCACATGGGTTCACTACCCTCAGCTGCAATACCACATCGCCTGACAAAGACTCAAGCTCGTCTCTGCAAAAGCGGCGAACAAATCCTTCCAAATCGCCAAGGCATCGACTCTAGTCAAGCTCCAGCACTCATCAAAACTCCAATCAAGAAGATCTTCACTTCTAACTACATTGAAGCGAAGAAGGCGGGCGATAGCTGCAAACCAGTGGCGACTCTGCCTACCAGCGGCAAGTCCCTCAAAAGGTACTTTGCCTAGCGCAAAATTACCCCCCTTCACCAAAAAAAAAAGGGAATAAACGAACTACGTGCGACTTGATCCCTCTCAGTAGGGTACGTAGGCAGCCTACAAAGGTTCAGTCCAAATTAAAAAAAAAAAAAATATCGTCCCAGAAGACTGGTCCAGAAGAGAACGAGTGCAGATCCATAAGTCCAGTCAGCAAATCAAAAGATGACAAGAAAGTCAAAGTCCTTGGGACGCTGAAGGAGCTCACCTCCCGCGGTCTACATGTGATGCAACTCCGAAGGATGAGAAACCACTAGCTCTCGACACTTCATCAGTTCTTCATGCGTCTTCGTAACCTTTGCTCCAAAAGTTTCCTCGGTCGCTCGAGACTTCCCCAAATGGGACTCCAGCTTCTAAAGCGACGCACGAGTAGCAAGTCGAAGACCTTAAGGTGTCGAAGCGGCTCGCCTCCTGCAGCTTACACGCACTGCAACTCCAGGGGTAGAGAAGCCGTCAACTCCTGACGCGTCGCAAGCTATGCACGCTATTTCACAAAGTTCACTCTGGAAGCCTTTTCGGTCACTCCACCAGCTCCCGGCACTTCGTCAGCTCTTCGCGCTGTTTCGCAAGCTCCGCTCCAAACGTCGTCTCGGTCGCTCGAGCTTTCCCCAAACGGAACCCCAGCTTCTAAAACGACGCACGAGTAGCAAGTTAAAGACCTTAAAGCGTCGAAGCGGCTCGCCTCCCGCAGCTTACACGTGCTTCAACTCCAGGGGTAGAGAAGCTGTCAACTTCCGACACATCGCAAGCTATGCGCGCTGCTTCGCAAGAAGTCTTCCTAGTCGCTCGAGCTTTCCCCAAATGGAACCCCAGCTTCTAAAATGACGCACGAGTAGCAAGTCAAAGACCTTAAAGTGTTGAAGCGGCTCGCCTCCCGCAGCTTACACGCGCTGTAATTCCAGGGGTAGAGAGGCTGTCAACTTTCGACACATCGGAAGCTATGCGCGCTGCTTCGCAAGGTTCGCTCCGAAAGCCTTTTCGATTGCTCCACCAGCTCTCGGCACTTCATCAACCCTTCCCGCTATTTTGCAAGCCTTGCTCCAGAAGTCTTCTGTAACATCCCAAAATAAATTAATAGTTTAAAAGGTCATTATAAGAAATTCTTATAATAAATTCAAAATAAAAATCGGACGGCTCCATTGCGTCCGTCTCATCGAAACGATCAAAAACCATATATAAACTTTTTCGTTTTGAACTCATTTAAAGCATTTAAAAATTAAAAGAAAAAATAGTATATATGTATAAAGATAATTAGCCAATAGAAGGATTCGAACCCAAGATCCATTTAAGAGAATATTAAAACAGTTTCCTCTAACCAAAAATCCATTAGATCATTTCTATTCAAATATAATAGAAATAATTGTTATATTAGACACGGAATACCAAGCGACAATCGAACTGCTAGAATATAAAACGACCGATTTGCAATAAAGCCCCCGGGACTCTTCGTATTCCCAGATGGCCTATATAAACCCCCCCTCCCACAGATATCTGCACACAAGTCCTTGCGACCAAGCGGGCCCCACCACCCGCCACCGCCGGTCGTCGCCGCCGGTCGCCACCCTCCGCCGCCGGCCACCCTATGCCGTCGGTCGCCGCCGCTGGCCGCCTCCCTCCGCCGCCACCGGTCGCCGCTCCGGCCACCCTATGCCGTCGGTCGCCACCACCGACCACCGCTTCCACCAATCCAGGTTGTTGGGTCGAGTATGTAATTTAAACCCGTTAACCGATTTAAATCGGATTTTTAAATCCATTTATAAAATGCTGATGCAAAAAGGCTATACTTGATTTAGAACCCACAACCTTTTCTAAACCTATTCTAAAGCCCTTTAGACTAACCAAGATATCCATTTACAATTTATGTTATAGAATCACCTATAATTAAATATATAGATTATCTATGTAAACTATATTGACCTTATATAACCCATACGGACTCTGAATTGAGTTCCGTCAGTGGCGTTGGATTCGTAATGACAAAATACACCTACTGAGATCATAAAATACCATAACCGACAATTAAAAAGTAAAATTACCATTTTACCCCTAGTCATAACCTCTTCATTCTAACTCGGAATCGAATTCTGTCTGCGGCCACGGGTTCCAAATAAAAAGTTCTACACAATGAATATAAATTTAAAATATTTTGGAAATTTCCAAAATACCCCTAAAGAAGAAAAACCTATTAGATCACATCTGAAAATGTTTCAGAAAATTCTTGTAAAAGTTAGGATAAAAACTAACGTATTATAGTAACATACTTTCAGGATTCTGAACTTCCTAAAGCTTTCTCTTCAGGAGTAAGAGTCTTCAACAGTTCATGTAGAGGATTTAAGCTAAGTTTGTTCATGCTAAGTATATGCTATAGAATGTCGGTAATTTGCTATGGAATGGTAAATTTTGAAATACGTAATCACTTGTCTGGGTGTGGGGCTAGCCCTGGCTAAGGCCAAAAAGTATCCTGGGTGTGGGGCTAGCCCTGGCTGAGGCCAAAAAGTTTCCTGGGTATGGGGCTAGCCCTGGCAGAGGCCAAAAAGTTTCCTGGGTATGGGGCTAGCCCTGGCTTAGGCCAAAAAGTTTTCTAGGTGTGTGGCTAGCCTTGTTGCAGACTAAAAGTACCCAAGTAAGGACTTGAGATTCCTACCCTGGCCGGAAGGGCCAAAAAGGGAATCGGGTGATTAATGTTTTAATTATTTGCTTTTCGTAGTCATGTTTACTGCTTTAAATACATATGTTTTAGCATGAATAAAACTCAGCCATTGGTGAGTCAGTGGATAGAACTCACCCCCCTACAGATGATGTGCACCCTACAGAGACCAACCCTGCAGCACCCGGAGAAGATGAGGAGCGATCGGGATTCGACCCAGAAGGAGTTGAAGACCCACTCTACACTCCTTTCTATGATGATGACGGAGCTGGAATATGATGAGTCAATGTGGAAAGTCTTAGTCTTAGGCTTTCGATTTCATGAAATTGTATCAAACAATGATGTTTTTAATAGAATGGCTCAGTTAAATTCCATATTTGATGGACTTTATCTATATCAAGTTTTTTTTTCCTAACACCCCAGTATTATACGGATTGAATTAATCCGTGAAATATCGGGGCGTTACAACTTGGTATCAGAGCCTTGGTAATAGGTCCTAGGAATTAAAAGATTGCCTAGAAAGACATCGGTAGGATAGTCACCTAATCTAGAGCACATGTTAGGTTTATATGAATTAGATCTAGGTACACCTAGCCTTAGATGTTTAAGACATTGATGACCTAAGGCACTTAATCGCTAGAACAAAGTATGAACTTAAATTAAGAATCTCTCTTTTAAATATGTTATAATAGCTTTCGATACATAGGTCTGAGACAATAACATTGGACACTAAAAAGTTAGTCAACCTGGAAGACAATATAGATGCATCGAAATTAGAACATATGATAACCTAAAGAGAATTGAAAACTAAATAGAATTATAGGATGCTTCTTTTATATGATGCCTCTTCGTAACGATATGGAAACATAATAAGGTGTTATAAACCTGAGTAGTAACTCGATTAGGGTAAGAAATCTCTAAGGAGTAACTTAATTCAAGTAACTATCTCCTAAGACCTCTTTTTGAAAACACGTTACTACAATATCTTAGTAGAAATAAGGATCATCCGAAAGAAACTATTCTTAAGTCTTTTTGTAAACTTAGTCGCGTATCAAAGACTAAGACCTCTTTCCTGTGTAACCTGAAACCTATCCAAAGTATTAGAACCTTACCTAGGTTCATCAATCTTGATGAGAGTAGGTTAACTCAGAAATTAGATTTATGTATGCCAATTACTCGAGAAAATAAAACATCCATGATAACTCCTATAAGAACTAAAATACTTCTCGAATAAAAACTATAGTCGAAAAGTCCAATGAACTCCAACCTCAAGCGGTTAGTAACATACAAATGATTGACACAAATAAGTAAAGTTTTAAATATAGTCGAGTTGAATATAGAATACTAGTCAATTCATAGTATTTAATTTTTATAAAAACGTAGGGAGATCTGGGTTGAATCATTAGTGCATAGAGAACTGATTTCAAGTACATAATTGACTTAAAAATTATAACATGTACTATGATAATTAGGATTGAGGTTAATCATCATTTCTCGAATTCGAGTTCAACGGAAAGGGCTACCTAGGAAAGGGCTGCCTGGGGTTAGGTGGAGCCGTTCCATGGGAAAAAGGGCTGCCAACTGCCAGTGTGGAGCCACCTAAGATGGAGCCGTCTAGGATTTTGACTTCGAGATCATGACTTACCTCTGCATCCTAAATGATCAGAGTGAAATAGTTTGAAGTTTTTAATAGTAAAAAAAAAAAAAACAATTAAATTACCTGGACCCTCAGGCCAACATAGGACTTGCACCTTAGAAGGTTTTTTTTTATAAAAATACTCATCACAAACTTACTTAAGTTTTACCAGAGTTTAGCCAGATATGAGAAAAAAAAAAAGGTAATCGAAGTACAGATGTGAAATTAAGAACTTCAAAGAATTGGATACAAGTTAGAAAAGGAAAAGCAATAGAAAACCAGAGTCTTGGCACAGACAATATTGGACTAAGATTTCGGAACAAATTAACAGTTACTGATGCTCTTTATTTACGAGAAGATATATTAACAGAAACTCATCGGTCAAAATTTTCTATTCACTCAATCTAGGCCTTATTTCCGTCCTGTCCAACAAGGATCTGTGGATCACGCTGCTCAAAGAGTACTTGGCATGACTTTCGCTGTATCGACTAACAATGATGTCATCAAAGTATAAACTATTTCAAACAATATAGCAGTAACTACGAAAAGACTTAAATTCGTAGGATCAATTCCTTTAGACCCTGATACAAATCATATATATTCAACTGAAGACATAACTAACAAGATACACCCTAGTCATCACGACAACGATTAGTGTTAATCCTAAAACTTTCTATTAAATACCATATGATATACTACTTATAAGTTATGAGCATCCATTTTTACCTCCTTTAGGAATAAAGTATATATAGCCATTAATAAGTTTCTCGACGGCTATCAAGATCAAAAGTTTTCGGATTCCAATATCTCAACCGTCCCAAACTAGATCGCTAGAATTGCCCCAACTCTCAGGCTAACTCTATTCTTATATCACTGGGGTTCCTGGTGAATACAGTAACCAGGTACAGTTGATGTGTGAGTAGAGAAAGTCAGGAAAATTTTATTCTCAAACCCTAAAATTTATTGCCTTATTGAATCCCATAAATAAGACACCCAAATATGTTACTAATTAACTCTTAGGAGAAAAGATTAATATTAGAATGGAAAGATCTACTATCAGAGATTTCAAGGTCAATAAAGTAATATAAAAACTCCAAAAGGTTATCGATTAAAATTTTCTATTCAAATTATATTAACAAAGTGAAAGGAGTAAAATTTGAGTGGTCGAAATCCAGTGAGAATACATTCCAAGAACTAAAGAAGAAACTCACTATAGCTCCGATTTGGACAATACCAGAAAGTGGGAAGAAGTATACACTTTACACGGATGAGTCTCATATAGGGTTAGCAGGTATACTTATTGTAAGACGATCAAGTAGTGGCTAAAGTACATCTAGTCTTTCAAGTAGCCATATGAGTCTGATCCTTCTCATATTTAGAAAATAAAATCATTCAATCAGATGCATAATACGTGGGAGTACTTGTGAAGGTTTTAAACACCAAAGATAAATTATTGCGAACCAAAACTATACGATTGGTAAAAGTACTATGGAAACTTCACAATAAGGAAGAAGCCACTTGGGAATTGGAGTCGGAAATACAAAAGCAATATCCACATTTATTCAACAGCTAAGGTACATACTTTAAATTTCGAGGACGAAATTTCTATTAGAGGTAAAGGATGTAACATCCCAAAATAAATTAATAGTTTAAAAGGTCATTATAAAAAATTCTTATAATAAATTCAAAATAAAAATCGGACGACGCCATTGCGTCCGTCTCATCGAAATGATTAAAAACCATATATAAACTTTTTCGTTTTGAACTCATTTAAAGTATTTAAAAATTAAAAGAAAAAATAGTAAATATGTATAAAGATAATTAGCCAATAGAAGGATTCGAACCCAAGATCCATTTGAGAATTTTAAAACAGTTTCCTCTAACCAAAAATCCATTAGATCATTTCTAATCAAATATAATAGAAATAATTGTTATATTAGACAGGGAATACCAAGCGGCTAGAATATGAAACGACCGATTTGCAATAAAGCCCCCGGGACTCTTCGTATTCCCAGATGGCCTATATAAACCCCCCCTCCCACAGATATCTGCACACAAGTCCTCGCGACCAAGCGGGCCCCACCACCCGCCGCCGCCGGTCGCCACCGGCCACCGCCGCCGACCACCCTCTGCCGTCGGTCGCCGCCGCCGGCCGCCACCATCGACCACCGCTTCCACCAATCCAGGTTGTTGGGTCGGGTATGTAATTTAAACCCGTTAACCCATTTAAATCGGATTAAATCCATTTATAAAATGCTGATGCAAAAAGGCTATACTTGATTTAGAACCCACAACCTTTTCTAAACCTATTCTAAAGCCCTTTAGACTAACCAAGATATCCATTTACAATTTATGTTATAGAATCACCTATAATTAAATATATAGATTATCTATGTAAACTATATTGACCTTATCTAACCCATACGGACTCTGAATTGAGTTCCGTCAGTGGCGTTGGATTCGTAATGACAAAATACACCTACTGAGATCATAAAATACCATAACCGACAATTAAAAAGTAAAATTACCATTTTACCCCTAGGGTAAAATGGTCATAACCTCTTCATTCTAACTCGGAATCGAATTCCGTCTGCGACCACGGGTTCCTAATAAAAAGTTCTATACAATGAATATAAATTTAAAATATTTTGGAAATTTCCAAAATACCCCTAAAGAAGAAAAACCTATTAGATCATATCTGAAAACGTTTCAGAAAATTCTTGTAAAAGTTAGGATAAAAACTAACGTATTATAGTAACATACTTTCAGGATTCTGAGCTTCCTAAAGCTTTCTCTTCAGGAGTAAGAGTCTTCAACGGTTCATGTAGGGGATTTAAGCTAAGTTTGTTCATGCTAAGTATATGCTATAGAATGTCGGTAATTTGCTATGGAATGGTAAATTTTGAAATACGTAATCATTTGTCTGGGTGTGGGGCTAGCCCTGGCTGAGGCCAAAAAGTTTCCTGGGTATGGGGCTAGCCCTGGCTGAGGCCAAAAAGTTTTCTGGGTATGGGGCTAGCCCTGGCAGAGGCCAAAAAGTTTCCTGGGTATGGGGCTAGCCCTGGCTTAGGCCAAAAAGTTTTCTAGGTGTGGGGCTAGCCTTGTTGCGGACTAAAAGTACCCGGGTAAGGACTTGAGATTCCTACCCTGGCCGAAAGGGCCAAAAATGGAATCGGGTGATTAATGTTTTAATTATTTGCTTTTCGTAGTCATGTTTACTGCTTTAAATACATATGTTTTAGCATGAATAAAACTCAGCCATTGGTGAGTCAGTGGATAGAACTCACCCCGCTACAGATGATGTGCACCCTACAGAGACCAACCCTGCAGCACCCGGAGAAGATGTGGAGCGATCGGGATTCGACCCAGAAGGAGTTGAAGACCCACTCTACACTCCTTTCTATGATGATGACGGAGCTGGAATATGATGAGTCAATGTGGAAAGTCTTAGTCTTAGGCTTTCGATTTCAAGAAATTGTATCAAACAATGATGTTTTTAATAGAATGGCTCAGTTAAATTCCATATTTGATGGACTTTATCTATATCAATTTTTTTTTCCTAACACCCCAGTATTATACGGATTGAATTAATCCGTGAAATATCGGGGCGTTACATCTTCCTAGTCGCTCGAGCTTTCTCCAGATGGGTATCCGACTTCTGAAGCAACGCACAAGCGACCTCCACCTCCATCTGCACCTAAACAAAGTCTGCAGTAGCAAGTATGTGAAGCCCCTCCAATCGACGTTCCTCTTCGAAAGCCAGTGACAAGTAACAAACCTCGCTTACTCCAGAAAGGTGCATAGCCGCTTCGCAAGTAAGGAGTCATCCGTCTGTGATCCATGAGCTCATACAAAAGCTCGGGCCTATCTGAAGGTCATCAGTCCCTTAAAATCAAAGACCCGAAGGATTAAAACTGCCACTGAAGTCAAAGGCAGCAACCCGAAGAATGGCGGACGCATCAACAACCACCGTACCCTTCGCAACCACCACAAGGCCAAAGGGAGCCGTTGGGGCTGTCACCAAGGTCAAGGTCGATAAGCAGAAAAATGACTAAAGTAGTCTGCTCTCCGTCAACGCTCATGGCCTCGCCTTTCTCCTCGTCAAACTCCAGAACGACCCATCTCGATATCCGTCAAGCTGGCATCGCCACCAGGGAACCTCTATAGGTCTCCAACAACCCGTGGTCGTCTAGAGGAATATCCAGCCTGCCTCGTTCAGCGTGCTCGGGTGCAACCTCGCTAGTCGGAAGATGCGAATGAGATGGAGGCGCAGACATCTGCTTCCGTGATAAACCTCCTCAACGATCTCATCGGTCTTCGGAAGGCGCTTGGAGGGACAATGCAAAAAGATGGAAGATATATGCCAATTCCAGAAGAAAAGGGCGAAACAAGTTTAAAAGACAAGAATGAAGTGCAAGTCCTGCAGAGAAAAAAAAAATTCAAGTCCCAGGGGTCACCCATCCCTATGCTGCTCTCGCTGCGAGTTTCTGTGGAAAACAGGCCCCGCCAGCCCTGTTGTTTCTATCATTAGGCAAGAAACCCCCGGAACGCGAAGCTCGAAGTAAAAAAAAAGGGGAGCTACAGCCAAAGGAAAAGGGGGCCACAGTCCTCAATACAAAATAAGCCCAATAAATGGGGGGCTGAAGCAAAAAAAAAAAAGGGGGGCAGCCCCCCTTTCCTTCCAAAACGCGCCAGCCCCCAATAAAGGGGCTGGCCTCTGTCCCAACCCACAAGCACGCTCGGGGCTGGAGTCCGCAGCCCTGCGCCCCGCACGCCGGAGCTCGCGCCACCCGTGCCCGGCCTCCACGCCGTACTTCGGAGCTCTCGCCACCCGCGCCCCACACCGCACCGGCCGCGTCCTGCGCCCACCGCACCCCTCACGCTGGAGCCCACGCCACCCGCTCCCGTCCCCCGCGTCGCGCATACTGCAGCCCGCGCCGTGGGCCGTTGCCGCCGCTGCCTGCTCCGACAGCCGCGCCGCCTGCTGCCTTCGCAGACCAGAAGAAGGAAAGAAAAAAAGAAAGAAAGAAAGAAAGGAAACAAAACAGAAAAGGAAGGGGAAAAAAAAAAGGAAAGGAAAGAGAGAAAGGACCAAACAGAAAGAAGGAAAGAAAGAAAATGAAAAAGGAAAAAAAAAAAAGAAGAAGAAGAAAGAAAGGGGCCACAACCCGGAGATGCAGCCCCCTCTTTCCTTTAAAAAGACCTGCAACCCCCATGGATGGGGGGTCCCTCTCCTGCCCTACTCAGCCCCGCGCCGGCGCCCGGCCTCCACGCGTTGCGCCTGCGTCTGGCCCCCGTCCACCGCCTGCCTGCGCCCCGGCCACCGCGCCTGCGTCTGCGCCCGGTCGGATCCCGCGGCCCAACACCGCCTGACGCCGGCCCCCGCCGGCCCGTCGTGCTTGCGCTCGAACCTGCCGCCGTGCCTGCGCCTGCGCCCGGCTGGATCCCGCGGCCCGACACCGCCTGACGCCAGCCCCCGCTGGCCCGCTGCGCTTGAGCTCGAACCACCTCGACCCACGCGCTCGCCCTGACACCGGCCGCCCGCTCCCAATGCCACAGGCAGCCGCCTGCGCCCCGCGTCGCACGCTGCCGCTTGCGCCCCATGCCCTGCGCCGCAGGCCTCCGCTGCTGCACCCCGTGACGGACGCCACCAATGCGGTTCTCTGCGGGCACAGAGGAGAAGAGATAGAAACAGAGAAGAAAAAAAAAAAAGAAGAAAGAAAGAAAAGAAAGAAGAAGAAAAAAAGAAAGAAAGAAAGACAACCAGAAAAAAAAAAAAGAAAAAAAAGAGGAAGGGCTGTAGTTATCCTCCCCGGCCTCTTTTGCGTGCACAAGCCCCCACGGGAAGGGAAGAAGAAGAAGAAGAAGGAAAAGCCCCACTTCGCATGACGACTCCGCCTCTTCCTCGTCACGTCAAGCTGTTGCCACCATCTTTAGCTGCGACGGTTTGCCATCAACATCGCGCTCTTGCATCAAGAAGACGACAACACTCCACCAAGGTGCATTGCCTTTATCTTCGCACCTCCGTCACCCCCGTGCCTCCATGGGACTCCGTTGAGACGTATTGCCTTCATCGTCGTGCTCCCGTCTCCCCTGAGCTGCCTT
This sequence comes from Chamaelirium japonicum, assembly GCA_947650365.1. Classification (NCBI taxonomy): domain Eukaryota; kingdom Viridiplantae; phylum Streptophyta; class Magnoliopsida; order Liliales; family Melanthiaceae; genus Chamaelirium; species Chamaelirium japonicum. Next base: position 5,837,977 of record OX393551.1, on the reverse strand, counting down.
TGGACTTCGCGCAATGGCCGCCGTCAACGTTCGCGCCATCTTCAAAGCAAGAGGAAGTCCGTAACGAGGAAGATGTTCCAAGCTGCCGAAGAAGCTTCATCTCTATGAGACCGCTAGAGGGGCCTTCATCTCCAAGCCCCCGAAGGATCCTTTGTCTCCAAACCACCGAAGAAGCCTTCGTCTTCAAGTCACCGAAGAGCCTTTATCTCCGCGAGTTGCCAGAGGGGCCTTCGTCTCCAAGCCGCCGAAGGAACATTCGTCTCCAAGCCACCGAAGAGCCTTCATCTCCAAGACACCGAAGGATCCATCGTCTCCAAGCCGCAGAAGAAGCCTTTGTCTTCAAACGCCGCGCACCATCGCCGCCCTCGACGAAAGAGGCGACACCGGGAAGACGGAGCAAGTCGCGTGCAACCCCAGGCAGTACTCTTCCGACGACGGTCTCCAAAAGCCAGCAGAGTCTTCGCAAGAGCAAGGTGTTGAATGAAGAGGGTAGGGGCCCTTAAATAAGCCACCAAGCCCATCCAAGAAAGGAATCAAGGAAAAGTGCTCTGTGTTTCCTACGTACACAAGTACTCCGCGTTTCCGCCTACGCACTCATCCTTGAGGGGGCATTTGTAGACACACAAATTGTGTCTAATCCGAACCCGACTCGCATGCACTAATTCGGAGACAACCCGATACGCACTCGGACCCGACCCACGCCGAACAAGAGGCCGGGTGGGCCCATCCTAAAGTGGGGCCCACCCGGCCCCCTACTAGAGATCTGAACCCCTCATGGGGTGGCCGGCCATGTAGGAAAAGAGAAAAAAAAAAAGAAAGAAAAGAAAGAAAGAAAAGGAAAGAAAAGAAAGAAAGAAAAGGAAAGAAAACAAAGAAAAGGAAAGAAAAGAAAAGAAAGAAAGAAAAGAAAGGAAAGGAAAGAAAAGGAAAGAAAAGAAGAAAAAAGGAAACAAATACCGCCATGCGCGGGGGGAGATTGCGTATGACGTCTACATAAGTGTGGATCTGCGTCGATCCCTCGATCCGACGGACAAGAAACAGAGTCGGGTCGCCATCAACTTTATGTGCAAGATCCAAAATAAATTCAAAAATGATTGAGCCATAATTACCCCGCCAGAAAAGGAAAGCGAATAAAGGCTTATTCCTCTCATCAATGGATGAATAAATCCTGGGTAATTATGGGGGAGATATTAAAGGGATTCAAAATTAAACTTCCCATATCTCTCCTCTCCCCCCTTCGCCTATAAATAGAGGGGGAGGGGGAAGGCTCAAGGGGTCGGATGGCAAGAAGCGAAGAAGCTCTGCAAAGGAGGAGACGCGCCCTTCATCGACCCAAAGCTTTACGAGGCACGGGTAAGCCTATCCCTTCGGGACCGGCTTAGTCCATTGAAAGCCCTCATCAACGTGAAGACCCTTGCACAAGAAGATCAAGCCTTCGACTCCATGTACGAAGAAGAAAGCTCGGAGAAGAAGAACTCTTCGACTCCGAAGACGCCGGAAGCAAAGGCCGGATAAGTAGATCGGAGCCACACTACCCCGTCATCTCCAACAAGTCTTCGACTCCGATCAAGCCCAAAAGCCCGAAGAAGAAGAGAAGCGGCGCTACACCCATCATCTTCAACAAAGCCTTCAACTCTGATTACGCCAAATACACCCGGAGAAGAAGCCGACGCCACAACCATCGCCAGGTCAAAAAGGTGGCAAGCTGAAGACAAAGCGAGGAAGCTCTGCAGAAGAGAAGACGGGCTCTTCATTGACCCAAGGCTTGACGAGGCACGGGCAAGCCTATCCCTTTAGGACCGGCTTAGTCCATTGAAAGCCCTCATCAACGTGAAGACCATTGCACAAGAAGATCAAGCCTTCGACTCCGTCCACGAAGAAGAAAGCTCGAAGAAGAAGACCCTTAGACTTCGAAGACTTCAGAAGCAAAGGCCGGAGAAGAAGATCGGAGTGGCACCACTCTGTCCTCTCCAACAAGCCTTCAACTCCGATCAAGCCTAAAAGCCCGGAGAAGAAGACCGAAGCGTCATCACCCATCGCCTTCGACAAACATCCACTCCATCCACGAAGAAGAAAGCTTGGAGAAGATTGCCCGAAACGTCGCTACACCCATCGTCTTCAAAGCAAAGCTGACGCTACAACCGTCGTACGGAGATCAGTGGTACCCCCGTCATCTCCAGAAGTACCCTTCGACTCCGATCACGCCAAAGAAGCCCGAGGGAGAAGAAAAGTCTAGCCGATACCTAAACCGTCAAAGAAGCCAGAAGCCTTGAAGAAGTAGCCATCGCCGTTCGAGGAGAAGGTCGAGTCGACGCCGAAGCAAAAGCCCATGCAAGAAGCCAAAGCAAAAGCCCTGGTAAAGCCCGCGCCAAAGCAACGCAATTGCCAAAGCCAAGCGACTACGCCGGTCACAAGCAAAAGCACCGCACGTTCTAGCCGATACGACGCGAAGTCCGAAAGAACGAAAGCATCGCAAGTCTCCCCCCGTCTATGTCCAAGCGCAAGTACCAAAGCAAAGCAAAAGCCAGAGCCACGCCCAAGCCAAGCTAAAGCCGAAAGCCAAAGCCAAAGCTGATGCCAAAAGCATGATCGACGCCGCGAACCGACGATCAAGGATGCCGAGGTCAAGCACGGAGCGAGGAAGACACGAAGACCAAGGAACGAAGCCAAAAACCCCCTAGCCGAGAAAGCGCGAAGCACGGAAGGGACAAAAGCCACGGTGGACACTCCTTAGCCTCTAAAAAATCCTCACCCTGTAAAGACCTCTGTCCTGGGCAACCCCATCAAAGCTCTTGCGCGAATACCACGTGGAGACGCGGATAAAAGGGACCCTCCAGAGGATCTCTCCCACAATCTCCTGATAAATATTCGCCGCACCCGGACTCGTCACACCCGAGCACCCTGGGTCCCAGCACTCTGTAATCTTGTGTGTTCGCAATAAAGACGACCCGTATCTTTTTCTACAACTACAATGACATCGAAGGAACCAAGTTTATTCACATAGCCAAATAATTTCAGCATATGATCCCGAACTAAAGTCCCCTCTGCCATCTTCGTGGACACCAATTTCTTAATGGTCAGGTAACGAGTTACCCGACTACGACCCTCGAACATTTTCTTTAAATAGAGCATCATGTCTGAAGCAAAGGCCATGTCTTCGACTTGCTTCTGAAGGACGGTCTGTAAGGATACCACTATGTAGCACTTGTACATCTCATCAGCATCTAGCCAGTCTTTTCATTCCTTCAACTGGGCCTCAGTAGCACTTGGTCCCGGTATGGCCGGTTGAGGGGTACTTAGGGCAATTTTGTATTTTCCAACCTTTAGAACGAGCATCAGGTTACGCTTCCAGTCCTCGTAGTTTGGTCCCGTAAGTTTGTTATCATTAAAGATGGAGGTAAGGGTTCGAGCTTGGTCATGATATCTGTAAACAATGGTTTAAAGCAATAATTAGGGTTTACTGCAATTTATTTCATGGAATTTAGAAATAGATAATGTTTACTCCAGCCGCTATGTCTTTACTACCTCAAGTGGAGACATCCAGGAATCTAAATTCCCTGGGCTCGAGCACTAAGACTATCGGCCTTGAATTGGAGACAGCATCTCGGTGAGAGCATGCAACCGCTTCTGCCAACAGGGTTTTTACGACCCAATCTTCATCAGGATTACCCATGGCAAACTGAAAGACCTCCCAGTCTCCTTTTGGCCAGCTTTATGTAACCCGCGTGTGCAGCAACGACAGCTTCACACAAGCTTTCGGATGCTTCCCACAAATCTAGTGGTGTCGATAGGGGGGTTCATAGGCTCCCGCGGTGCAGAAAAAAACCGTCTCCCATTGCCACCGGCATCCTCCATGCCCCGAAGGAAGCCACTAGGTGAACCAGTATGGAAGGAAACACAGCTCTCACCCGGTGGGAATATCGAACTGGGTACCTCCCACCCAGACCCTTAGCCGGTTGATTGTGGAGGCCAGGGGCTCCCCTTTGGAGGGAACCTCTTACACATCCCTTCTTTATGAGGTTTTATGTATATCTAGAAAGGTCACGACCTCCTAGACCTAGACCCTGGTCTACCATGCTCCCACTAGGATTACAAACCTTCCCGTAAAGTACTAGTATCCTCGAAAAATATCATAGTCCCTACCTGGAATACTCAGTTTTCGTCTTTTTTACAAGGATCACATTATATAGATTCCAAGGATCCCGATACTTCACTAGTTTGCCCATAATCCTAAGATCTGGAGCCTAACCTAAGGTCAACATGGAAATGACTCCCACTAGAATGACACCCCGTTCATAATTTGATGCATGATGTCATAGTAGACCTCATCTCATTATAGGTTTCGATGCTGGCCAAATAGGGACATCCGACAACCTCCATCGGACCTCAACCTAATGGTGGCATAACCAAATTTTGATGAGTTCATACTACCATCAAACGTCATCTAGAAACAGGTATCACACAATGAAATCCTAACCTAACTTGGTCGCTAAGACCACGTAGGGAAAGGGCATCCCACTAGGGTTATCATACTTCTTATAGAGACATTAGTTATCTCTAAACAAATCTGACACTGCGTCTATCTCGGTGCACAGTACTTGGCTACCTGAACTACCACGAGGGCGGTTGCCACCTTTTCTTTTAGCTAGCCACCGGATTCGCACGTGTTAGAACCATATAGAGACACCGATGAATCCATAAGCTTAGTACTAACCCTAAGCCTGATCTAGAGACAAACTCACAAGCAAGATAGATAATCATATTATCATCGGGGTTCTTTAAACACTAAGAAAAGAGAATCAACAGAAATAGCATCCATACTGAATCAAGTCCAGGGTCCGACCCCTGAACCTGAATAGCACAGCCAAGATATCCTGCTCTTCTGTTCTGCACAATCTCTGACGACGATCCCCATCATCGCCAACGTGCACGCTTTCGCTGGGTCTTTGCACGCCATGGTACCGCTTGCCCGAACCGTGGATGTAATATTATCTCCTTCTTACTGTGACCAAAAAACTAACACGCCCCGAGCAAGTGCTCGTTCGTGTACAATTTCACTAGAAAGAAAAAATAAACAATCCTAGAAAACATGGCCAGGGAACCGAGGGTGGTCAACCTCCACCCTCACCCATCTAGAGCCTTAAAACCAACAAGCACAATAATAATCAATACAAAATTAAATCCGGGGTCCGACCCCCGGAGACATGCAATTACAGATTACTATTCAGTGCGACACCTGCAAAAAGACGATACATAGCACAATCCATATGCATGATCTACGCCGAACCCTGACGAAAACATATGTCATCATATATTCACATGATATTTCATGAATTCATGCATGAAACATACACCAAAACGTGCTCTGATACCAATTATTGGAATTGGATCCGCTTATTAGAGTCATTGCGGAAGCAAAAGATAGATTCGAAGATCATATGGTGTATGTTTCATTACAATTAATTCTATAAAACAGTCTACATGCAAATCTATGATCTTAGCATATGTGCGGACAACCTAGACGCATACTATGATCTACGGAAGACATGCATGCATCTAGTTAGGTGTTTAGAATCATTATACCTTATGGATCTATGATTCGGAGAGAACGGAACGATGATGAACCGCACGTGAATCGCAGGGGAAACTGTCGGATAGCACCTTGTCCTTTGCGAAGGGAGGAATCCTCGAAGTCCCGTCTCTAAGTGCAAGGACTACGAGCCGACGGAGGAATTCGTTGCGAAGACGATAACGAGCCACGAGATCTCCTCCTCCTTTTTCTCTCTTCTTCCTTCTCCTTCCTTCATCCTTCTTCTTCCTTCTTCTTCCTCTTTCTTCCTTGGTCGAAACCTTAGAGAGGGAGAGGTTCGGATTTTCTGGAGAGGGGGAGCACTAAAGGCCGGCCCCTCCCCCTCTATTCTATATATAGGGCCGGTTTCCTAGTGCCATGCGTAATCTAGGTCCGGCCCTAATGATATTAGGATGAGAGGGGGTCGGTTTTAGGGTTTCCAAGTGTCTATCGTGAAGCCTGGATGAAAACGCCCTTCACGAAAAATGAAAAACTAAAAGAGAGTTTGAGTGGGGTGCGCTACTCGGAATCAAATTCTGTCAGCGCCTATGAGCTCCTGGAATTATTCTGCTCATTCTAAGATCCATATTCAATATGTTCTGAGCCATATTTCAATATTTACCAAAATACCCCTACGGCCCCTAACACATGTGAATTAGGTTCTTAGGCTCTGGGCTTGCGCTCCATTGCGCTATTTCGCATCCAATGTATCCAACTAGGTCGGGGAATAATTTCTATACGCAACGACATGGTGGAACCTTCAGGGTTCTGGATCTTTAGCTCCAACCAGATCCCTGATTAATTGTTCCGGTGACACACCGAAAGTTCCATTAATCAGCCCTAATCTGATTAACCCGTGTAGCCACCCAGAGTGCGATGCGAGTTGAACTCTAGTGATCCTAAACTTATGTTACTCCTTTGTAACCATGTTCTCTACTTTACTCTGATAATCCTTAGTCCCTTCTATTACTGGTGCCATGATACGACTCGGGCGGTGGGGAGCACCGTCAGATCCCGATCGATCATCTGACTAGGGTTTGATGCCTTATCATCTATAACACCACACACCTGCCGGTGCTATGCCTAGCATCCGGAACATCATCAGTAATACTGACAACCACCAGGCCTGGGTTAACTGTGTGGACAAATTGACTCATCAAAACGCACCCATCCAACACTGGACGTCGGATAACCTGTAGGGATTATATGTTACTCAAGCACCAACTGGGTAACCCAACGTACTGTGATATTGGACTATGAAAGGTCCGCACACGTTGGCACATCAAAGCACCACATAACTGGTTGGCCCAGTGTACATGGTCCCTCAGGGTTAAGGACAGATTATCTATAGTAGTATAACGGTTTATGCACCAGTGTCTGAATCACTGAACTATGCACCGTCTTGGTTCCTGTTCAACACGATCATCGTGCTTGGTCAGGTGAATGAGAATCCCACGTTCCCGTAGTGGAGACTTCACCACATCCTCTACCTGCTAACAGCTTGTTCTCGGTGAAGCAACCGGCATCACCTAAGCTGTGAACTAGTTCTAGGTCTACACACAACTAGTCCACTAGGTCTCCCAAGCATGGATCCACCATGCGCCTCAGTGGGCTACTGTGTTCCCTAGGATCCTTTATTATATGTATATTAACATATACCATAGTAGTATTCTAATTAAAGCAATAACCAAAGGCATCTTTATTAATGTTAATACAGAAAATCAACGCTAAGGACACACAAGCTACAACACAACGATCACGGGATGAACGGTCAGGTTTAAATGGGCCAGGATTTTAGGGGTTTAATGCAGTTTAAATGGTTAGGAAGGGAGTTGGTTGACGAGAAAATAGAGATCATGCGTTGAAAACATGCTCTCTGTGCATCAGATGCAACAAATCTCTCTCTCTCTCTCTCTCTCTCTCACCCCCGAACACCTTCAGCCAATAGATATTGAATGTTTTTTTAGAAAAATAATTAAAAACATTATTTTTTTTTTACTTCTTGAGATAAGCACGACTGTGCAGCAAATATCTCTCTTTTTGTATAGATTGTTATTGACAAAATGAACATTAATTATTTTTTCCTTCTCTCTCCCAATTATTAAAATTAATTAAAGTATTGATCAACAATTAAAAGCCTTGCTCTCTTACCGATCTTTCCCTCTCCCGAATCATATTGTTGGCTGTTACACAACATTAAACAAAAAATTGAACATACACTCACACCACCATCATTATAGTTACTTTTGAACCAGGAGGCGGAAAACCATCTCCCAACACAAATTAAGACCTTCCATTTCTCTTGATTCTTTTGGATGGGCTATGAACAGTGGCCTTGGTAGGGTTAAAAACCCCAATAGAGGTAAAGTATACAATGTTCTTTTTTATGGAAACCCAAGTTCCAAAACTCCAATAGAGGTAAACTCATTAAAAAACCTCTTTTTGTATAGGTTGTGATTGAAATAATGGAAACCAATACTTTTAGATGTTTTTTTATTAGAAGTAAACTTTTTTTCTTCAATTCAAAAACATTGATAAACATTAATTTTATTTTCCATTCTCTCTTCCAACTATTAAAATCAGTTAAAGCCTTGATCCAGATATACTTTGAACATAATTTTTTTTAAAAGTAATATATGAATATGATCACTAATTTAAAAAGGCCAAACAATTCTCTTGTTTATCTCCAATACCACCGAATCGCTCTCTCTTAAGACAAACCCTTGCTTTTTTATCTTCCCCTCTCAGGTCATATTATTGGTTGTTACACAGCATGAATTTTTTTTTTTGCACAACTCCCACCACCATCATATCATAGCATCATAATTCACTCGATGACGGTCACATATGGGCGCTGCGACCATATGCGTGTGCCATCAAATGAGTTGTTGGTTGTTACACAGCATGAAAAATATTTTTGCACAACTTTTGAACCGGGAAGTGAGAAACCATCTATCAACGGCAAATACAGACCTACTCCAACACTGGAACCGACTGCACTTCAGTTGCCATTCCACCGACAAACTCAACCTCAACGTCCTGAAAACAGTTAGGAAAAAAAACAATAATTAAAAGAAGTGAAAAGAAAATTATCCATTCCACCGATACCATTTTTTTTTTTAAATCTACAGTCAGTCGGTCCCAGTTGGTCTACAAAAAGTCAATGACAATCTAGCTACTGACTATAGGAGATCTAAAATAAAATGGTGCAACAACCAATGCCATCGGTCATGGAAAAAGTATGAAAAAATAAGGGATCACTTTCAAATCTATGAAAATGAAAAACTAAAAAAAAACATCCTCAATGTGCAGGGAACCATAAGAAAAAACCAAAAATAACATAAACTGATCCGAAACAGTTTGAAAAAAAAAACAAAATGAAAAGCAGGGATCACACATAGACAAAAAAAAACTCAAATGATTTTTTTGACAAAAATCTAATTGAAAAAGTCAATGACACTTCAGTTACTGATTGTAGGAGATCTAAAATAAAATGATTCAGCAACCATTGCCTACCCATGCACTAGCAGAGAGAGAAAGAGAGAGGGAGAACTCGATCATTCCTACGGTAAATCGACCTCGACCACCTCTAAATTAGTCTCCATCTGTCCGTCGTCCGTAAAAACAAAAAATCAGTAAATATACAGAATTAAAAGAAACGCATAAGGAAAAAAGAGCCTCGATCTCTCTCTCTCAACTGATCACACATAAAAGAAAATCATAAGGAAAAAACATCTATGGAAATGGAAATAAAAAAGAAAAATCTAATTGAAAGAAAAGCATAAGAGAGAGAGATAGGGAGGGGGGGGGGGGGGGAAGACAACCTGCGGGGGCTGATCTCGGCCTCCTCGATCTGAAACAGAGAAATGGGGAAAAACAAACAATCAGTAACACTAAATCAAAAAAGGAGAGAAAGAGAGAGAGAGAGAGAGAGAGAGAGAGAGAGAGAGAGAGAGAGAGGGGGGGAAGACAATCTGCGAAGATCTCGACCTCCTCGATCTGAAACAAAGAAATGGGGAAGACGACAACTTCGACCTCGACCTCCTCCTCCTCAATCTAAAACAGAGAAAGAAATAGGGAAAAAATCAGTAACACTAAATCAAAAAGGAGAGAGGGAGGGGGGAAGACAACCTGCAGAGATCTCGGCCTCCTCGATCTGAAATAGAGAAATGGGGAAGACATCGACTTCGACCTCGGTATCATCCTCCTCGATCTAAAACAAAGAAAGAAATAAGGAAAAAATCAGTAACCCTAAATCAGAGAAAGAAAGAGAGGAATTAGATCTGGGGATAGGATAGAGGTGGCACGTGTCACGCCCCAGAAATCTGAAGACCGATTCCTGGGGTGTGAGGTGAAAAAGAAAGAGGGTTCTGGGTATGGTTACTTAACTATGCCAATTTAGGATTCTCACTGGGCTCCTGCTACGCTCACACACAAGCAAATGAAAGAAGGGGAAGAAACGAAAGAGGATGGTTTGAAACTTGAAAATATTTGTATTTCTTTTAGAACTAAAATTTATCAACCGAGAGAACATTAGGCCAGGCTCGACCTGCAAAAGGGATATCCTTTCAGTACATGCGACCCAACGGTGTCACAACATACTGACAGAATATCCTCTAAAGGAGCACGAGGCTCAAGCCTCCGACGGCGAGCCGAGTATCTCACCCGCTCCCGAACACTCGGTGCATCTGTCTGGAGGTCCTATCTACTGGGCTTGTCAAATTAGGTCAATTATTCGTCTTATATTTTTGTGGTGATCTAACCTAGGCTTGGGACCTTGAGGAGAGGCCTACCCAAAGAAATTCAGCTGGCACATTACCACTTATCAAACTAACTAACTAATAAAATCTTATTCCAATCCAATTCGATTACATCGAATAAAAAAGTACCACTACTAAGATTGACATAAATAGAAAAAAAAGCTGCTACCCTAAGCTGACTGCTGAACTCCTACTGCTGCTCCTGTGCCTCAGCTCATGCAAAAGAGTCTACTCGTGGGAATGAGTAGCCCCCAAAAATGCATTTGGGAGATTAGCCAAATAAATGGCTAGTGACAAGCTAACAATTTTAATAATTAACAACGCTCAAGTTTTTAAGACAATTTATTGATTAAACTAATTGTCAAGCTATGTTCTCAATCACGTCCTATGTGTCCATGCAATTTCTACATTCACATGCAAATCCTACTGTCACTAGATCATCGTGTATACAGATATACAATTCAAAATTTATAATCAAACAATTACACATTCAAACATGAACCCCAGATATTTTGTTCAACCTGCCCCCGGTTGGGCATTACTATCGGGCCTTTTATTTCGATGTAGAGGGCCAACTCTCTCGCCGTGCATCCACTAACTCTATGCACAATTCACCCAGATGATCATAAGGGGTTTCTCGTCTTTCACGGTGGAGCTCTACTGCCCAACTTGCTTTACTATGGGGACTTCAACTCCCCGGGACAGGGTTGCTAGGCCAATCCCTACTCGAGGGCACCTCCTATTGGCTTTACCACAACCCTTGCCCGTGACCCCTAACCTACTTAACTTCGGCTGTACGCGCAAGGTGGTTCACGACCCTTGCGCGCACGAGGTCCATACCCTCGAACTACATAGATTAACAATAATTAGCATACCACATGGCATTGAATGAACTAAACAGTGTTTAATCATTTTCGATGGGTTACACCAGGATTCGCACCCACTCACAACCCATCATCATAATCAAATAAAATAAAGCACTCTCACCCAGAATCCATTTACTAGGGTTACCACGCTCCTCTCAAGAGGGTGGGTCCCGATAATTCTTTAATTATTTATTTATTCAAATTAAGGGAATACCTATCTATGATGTCCATGCAAACAATAGAATATTTATTATTAAATTATTAACTTATTATGCATGCATCATCGGACTCACGACTCCGCATGCAAGGCGGGGTCCACTCGACCACATGCGACGACGTCCGGCGGGACCCGCATGAAGCGTTATGGATACCTACCCTTAATTTCTATATTGATATTATTAATTATTAAAGAAAGCATGCTGTGTCACCTGGTCGACGTGCACGGACTCCTGTCTCTGGCCTCTGCTCCGTCCACGGCTGGATCGTCCCGGTACAAACTAGTAATTCAATCACACGAGCATATATTAAAATCTAAGTCGGTAGGTCCCTACAAGGGTGAGAAAGCCAAGTCGGGGCTCGGTTCGTCTTTCGCCCAAGACGTCCTCGGGCTAGGGTTTTGGGTTCAGAAAATAATTTATAGATGGACCTAAGGACCTTACAGGGTCTAAAATCGGATCGGGGGTAATTAACTAGTCTCATTGGGTCGAATCTGGGAACGACCGGATAGGTACGAGGGTTGTTCGGGTGTGACCTGGTTTGGCTTGGCGAATCCGCCATCGGGCCGACTGCCAATAATAATACCACCAAAGAGAATATAACAATTCTACCCTAGGTTTTCGGCTTCGGGTACTCGCCCAAAACCGGCAGGTCAGGGGTCATGCAAAGCCAAAGGTTGACTGGGTTCGTTGGGCCATCGGGCACAAAACACAAACGTCGCAGTGAAGGTAGGGATGGGTCGATGGTGGCTGGTCGGATTAGCACAGAAAAAAGAGAAAAAAATGCAGGGGTTCGTCGGGTTGGTCCCAACAGAGCCGAAAAAGAAAGAAAAAGAAAGAACAGGGGATGGAGGGGAGGCTGACCTGGTGCAGTCAGGGTCGTCGGCTATAGCTCTTCCTCCGGCTGCTTCTCCCCGGTCGGCTGCCACGCTTACAGACCATAGGGGAAGATCGGAAGGGAAGGAGAGATCCGAAAGAGAGGGAGAGGTCGGACAGGGGTGGGATCGGGCTGGGTCTATGGTTTGTTAAATAGGGGATCGGGCTGGGTCTATGGAGAGATCCGAAAGAGAGGGAGAGAGAGATCGGTTTTGAGAGGGAGAGAGATGGGATCGGGTTGTAATGGGTTTGAGTTTAGGATAAAGAGAGAGAGAGAGAGATAGTGAGAGAAACGGTTGGGTTGGGTAGAGATTGGGTTTCGGTTTTTAAATTTTTTTTTTCCTCCACCAAACAATCATTGCTCAGAATTAAGCAAGGCTCACACTGGAGTTCGCATCGCACCGGGATGTACCGGTGCGCAACCCTTACGAGTCCGACAAACTCGCCTTGTAATCTGTTATATTAAGTAATTTAAATTATCAAAACATTCATGCCATGCCTCCAGTGTCGCCTAACGACCCGGACCCGGGGCCCACTGCCCGGTCCAACTCAGGTTCAAGCACACACCATCGACAATCATAAATACGAAAACAAAACAATCAATTTAGCAATAATAAAAAAATAATAATATAACTGGGTTGCCATGAAATTAAACGCACCGGGTATTACATCCTACCCACCTTATTAAAATTTTCGTCCCAAAAATTAACTAACACTAATCATCAAACAAGGAAGAGTACTGGGACCGCATCGCTGACTCGAGCTCCCACGTAGCCTCCTCCTCACTACAGTGCTGCCACTGCACCTTCACCATGGGGATGGTCTTTGTACGAAGCACTCAATCTTCTCTAGCCAAGATCCTAATCGGTCGCTCCTCATAGGACGCGTCTGAACTGAGGGTCAGGTCCTGCCAATCTAACATGTGCGATGGGTTTGGCTCATACCTCCGAAGCATTGACACGTGAAAGACACCATGGACGCTAGAGAGCTGCGGGGGCAGTGCCAGACGATATGCCACCTCACCAAATCTCTCCAAGATATCGAAAGGACCTATGAACCTCGGAGCCAACTTCCCTTTCTTCCCAAATATGGTGATGCCTCGCCGAGGGAAAACCTTCAGGATGACATGGTCTCCGATAGTAAACTCGAGCAGGCGTCGATGCACATCTGCGTAGCTCTTCTGTCAACTCTCCGCCGCTCTAAGTCGCTCTCTAATCAGCTGGATCTTCTCAGTCATCTCCTGGACAAGCTCTGGCCCCAAGAGACTCCGCTCTCCTACCTCTGCCCAACAAAGAGGTGACCGACATGGCCTCCCGTACAAAGCTTCATAGGGGGCTATGCCGATGCTAGTTTGGTGACTATTGTTGTAGGCGAACTCTACAAGAGGTAGGTGCTCCTCCCAACTACCTCCAAAATCTACTGTGCAAGCCCGCAACATATCCTCCAAAATCTAAATCGTCCTCTCTGACTGGCCATCCGTCTGCGGGTGAAACGCAGTGCTAAAACTGAGCTCCGTCCCCAAAGCTGTCTGCAGGCTCTCCCAAAATCGAGAAACAAACCGAGGATCTTGATCCGAGATAATGGAAACTGGAACTCCGTGCAGCTTGACAATTTCCCTCACATATAACTTTGCTCGGTCGATGGATGTCATCGTCGTCCGCATCGGAAGAAAGTGCGCTGACTTCGTCAGTCGGTCCACGATCACCCAAACTGAGTCATGTTTGTTCCGGGTCAGAGGTAACCCCGAAACAAAGTCCATCGTGATGTGCTCCCATTTTCACTCAGCTACTGGAAGCGGCTGCAGCAATCCAGCCGGTCTCTGGTGCTCAGTCTTGACTTGCTGACAAGTCAAACATCTAGACACAAAGGCGGCCACGTCACGCTTCATGCCCTTCCACCAGAACTGTCTTCTCAAATCAAGATACATCTTGGTGCCGCCAGGGTGCACCGAGAATTTGGATCGATGAGCCTCTGACAACACTTCCTCTCGAACCTCCTCATCAACAGGGAGGCACAACCTCCTCCGAAACCTCAGACCTCCATCAGCATCGATCGACCAATCCGGGACAGACTCCCCACTATTGCACCGTACTCTAATCTCCTCCAACTCAGAATCCAACCTCTGTGCTGCAATCACCTTCTGAAGTAGGCTAGGCTGCACTCGCATGGTGCACAACACGGTATGAGAGGACTCCCACTAAACCCACAAATCAAAGCCTTCTATCGTGGCCAGAAAGTCCTGTCGATCAGTCACCAATCTAGCAAGCTGGCTACGGGACTTTCGGCTCAAGGCATCTGCAACAACATTTGCCTTACCAGGATGGTAAAAGAACGAATAATTAAAATCCTTCAGGACCTTGATCCATCTCCTCTGACGCATATTCAGATCCTTCTGACTCTCGATGTATCGCAGACTCTTATGGTCGCAATACATGTCGAACTCCTCACCGTACAAGTAGTGCCTCCATATCTTCAAAGCGAAAACCACTGCAGCCAACTCCAAGTCATGGGTGGGATAGTTCCTCTCGTGAGTCTTCAATTGCCTAGAGGCATAGGCTACCACCCTACCATCCTACATCAGTATAGCTCCTAGCCCCATCAGTGAGGCATCGGTGAAGACAACATAACCTTTGCCACTGGCCGGAATCATAAGCACTGGGGCCAAAGTAAGACACCTCTTCAACTCCCGGAAGGACTTCTCACAATCTTCCGACCACTCAAACCTGACACCCTTCTTTGTCAGACGGGTGAGAGGTGCTGCTAGACGAGAAAATCCCTCCACAAAATGTCTATAATAGCCTGCTAGCCCCAAGAAACTCCTGATCTCAAATACGTTCTTCGGCTGCTCCCAGTCCATCACGGCCTCTATCTTCGATGGATCCACGGAGATGCCTTCCTGCGAGACAACGTGTCCGAGAAATTTCACCTCCTGCATCCAAAACTCACACTTACTGAGCTTGGCATACAGTTGGTGGTCTCTGAGGGTCTGCAACACAGCACTCAGGTGCTCTCGATGATCTCCCTCCGTCTTGGAGTAAATGAGAACATCGTCCACAAATACTACAACGAATCTTTCCAGGAACATGCTGAAGACTCGGTTCATCAGATCCATAAATGCTGCAGGGGTGTTCGTTAGACCGAAGGGCATGACCAAGAACTCATAGTGCCCATATCGCGTCTGGAATGCCGTCTTCGGAATATTTTCTGCTCTCACAGCCAACTGGTGGTATCCGGTCCTCAGGTCGATCTTTGAGAAATAACAAGCCCCTTTCAACTGATCAAATAGGTCCTCAATTCGAGGTAAAGGGTACTTGTTCTTGATCGTTATGCTATTCAGCTTACGATAGTCGATACAAAGCCTCTTCGTCCCATCCTTCTTCTGAGCAAACAGGACTGGGGCTCCCCAAAGAGATGTGCTGGGACGAATGAAGCCTCTATCGAGTAACTCCTCTAACTGGGTCGTCAGCTCCTTTAGCTCCGCGGGAGCCATCCTATACGGAGCAACTGAGATCGGTGCTGCTCCCGGTGCGAGATCTATAGCAAACTCAACCTCTCGAGGTGGAGGCAAGCCTGGAAGCTCATCTGGGAAGACATCCGAAAACTCACGAACCATCGGTGGTAGCACCACTGGATTCCCATCTTTATCTCTACTCGGTAGCTGCGCTAGTAAGCTGAGGGTGATCTGTTGCAGCGGTACCGGGCACAAGATCTTTTGCTTGTCTCCCAAGAAATAGAACGCCTCGCTCCCCGGAGGTGAGAATGAAACCTTCTTAGTAAAGCAATTGAGGGTAACGTGATAGGTCCACATCAGTACTTACCCCGAGCGGTGAAAACACCGACAGAGTATGACCCAATGGAACCGACTCCAGTCCCAGAGTCTTGACAAAACTAGGGACGATATAAGAGTGAGTAGACCCGCTATCGAAATGAACAAAAGCAAGGGTCGAAAAGACAGGAAGGGTACATAACGTTATCGGAAACATGTAAGAAACTAATCTAGCTACCGGTTGCTACAGGTTCTAACGAGTCAAAACTAATAGCAAAGACAACTACACCAATACGTCTACGAATTGAAATTCTAAGTTCAGGATTACCTTCGATCGCTCCCCCCAGAAGCCTCTGGGTCTTGACCAACTAGCATGTACGTCCTTCCCCGAGCCTGGTTGCCTCCTCCGCCCTGACAGGGAAAAGACCTCTGCTACTGTGTCTGGGGAGGACGCTGCTGCTGCTGAGCTCTCTGTGGAGGCCTCTGCTGCTGCACAGGTGGTGGCAACAGAGTAGGCCTCTGGGGTGGAGCTGGTAGGAGTGGCTGTCGACGAAACTGTGGACAGTTCCACTTCAGATGCTCAAACGAACCGCACTGAAAACATCCACGCCGCGGCGGTCCAAGAGCTGGAGGACCACGAAAGTTCTGTGGCTGGCGCGGCGGGGGTTGAGTCTCCATAGGCCTAAACCTCTTATGAGTCGGTGGACCGTTGCGATTGCTGCTACTCCGCTTCTCCATGATAGCGCGGGACTCCTTCAACTCCTACTCCACTGCCAGGAACCGGTTGACCAACTCCTCAAAGATTGCCCCAAGAAAGGGGTAACCCTACCTCTGATCGCTAGATTCAAGCCATGCTCAAAGCGCAAGGCTCTTCTGCCGTCGGTCGCCACCTGGTGTGGAGCATACCTCGCAAGCTCCGAGAACTTGGCCTCATACTGTATCACAGTACGAGATCCCTGATAGAGCGCCAGAAACTCCATCTCTATCCAGTTCTGCACGGCAACTGGAAAGAACTTCTTCCGAAAGAGTTCCTCAAACTCCTACCATGTAATCGCTCCTCGATCTGCTGCTCTGGTGCGCTGGACTGTCTGCCACCAGAAGTCTGCCTCAGCCTCAAACTGGTACGAGGCGAAGGTCACTCTCCTATCATCGGTGATGCCCAACGCGTTCAGTATCTTCTCAGTCTGCTAGAACTATCGATCGGCCTCTATGGGGTCTGGCTCGCCCTTGAAGCTCGGTGGTCCCATCGCCTTGAAGTCTTTCAGTAATTTCCCTTGTCGCTCACCCTCAGCCTGCTGACGAGCCTGGGCCTGGGCAAGAGCAGCCTGTGCTAGCTCGGCCTGCTGTTGAGCAGCCGTCTGCTGCTGTGCAACAGCAGCCTGCTGCTGCTGGACCATGGTGGCCATCCCCTGGAGCATTTCCATCATCCGAGCCATGCTAGACTTAGACTCCTAATCCTAGAAACTAACCCCTAGGAACATATCCCTAGGCTCTGATACCAGATGTCACGCCCCAGAAATCTGAAGACCGATTCCTGGGGTGTGAGGTAAGAAAAGAAGAGGGTTCTAGGTATGGTTACTTAAATATGTCAATTTAGGATTCTCACTGGGCTCCTGCTATGCTCACACACAAGCAAATGAAAGAAGAGGAAGAAACGAAAGAGAATGGTTTGAAACTTGAAAATATTTGTATTTCTTTTAGAACTAAAATTTATCAACCGAGAGAACATTAGGCCAGGCTCGACCTGCAAAAGGGATATCCTTTCAGTATATGTGACCCAACGGTGTCACAACATACTGAATGAATATCCTCTAAAGGAGCACGTGGCTCAAGCCTCCGACGGTGAGCCGAGTATCTCACCCGTTCCCGAACACTCGGTGCATCTGTCTGGAGGTCCTATCTACTGGGCTTGTCAAATTAGGTCAATTATTCGTCTTATATTTTTGTGGTGATCTAACCTAGGCTTGGGGTCTTGAGGAGAGGCATACCCAAAGAAATTCAGCTGGCACATTACCACTTATCAAACTAACTAACTAATAAAATCTTATTCCAATCCAATTCGATTACATCGAATGAAAAAGTACCACTACTAAGATTGACATAAATAGAAAAAAAAGCTGCTACCCTAAGCTGACTGCTGGACTCCTACTGCTGCTCCTGTGCCTCAGCTCCTGCAGAAGAGTCTACTCGTGGGAATGAGTAGCCCCCAAAAATGCATTTGGAAGATTAGCCAAATAAATGGCTAGTGACAAGCTAACAATTTTAATAATTAACAACGCTCAAGTTTTTAAGACAATTTATTGATTAACCTAATTGTCAAGCTATATTCTCAATCACGTCCTATGTGTCCATGCAATTTCTACATTCACATGCAAATCCTACTGTCACTAGATCATCGTGTATACAGACATACAATTCAAAATTTATAATCAAACAATTACATATTCAAACATGAACCCCGGATATTTTGTTTAACCTGCCCCCGGTTGGACATTACTATCGGGCCTTTTATTTCGATGTAGAGGGCCAACTCTCTCGCCGTGCATCCATCAACTCCATGCACAATTCACCCAGATGATCATAAAGGGTTTCCCGTCTTTCACGGTGGAGCTCTACCGCCCAACTTGCTTTACTATGGGGACTTCAACTCCCCGGGATAGGGTAGCTACGCCAATCCCTACTCGAGGGCACCTCCTATTGGCTTTACCACAACCCTTGCCCGTGACCCCCTACCCTACTTAACTTCGGCTGTACGCGCAAGGTGGTTCACGACCCTTGCACGCACGGGGTCCATACCCTCTAACCAGGTAGATTAACAATAATTAACATACCACATGGCATTGAATGAACTAAACAGTGTTTAATCATTTTCGATGGGTTACACCAGGATTCACACCCACTCACAACCTAGCATCATAATCAAATAAAATAAAAAAAATACCTATCTATGGTGTCCATGCAAACAATAGAATATTTATTATTAAATTATTAACATATTATGCATGCGTCGCCGGACTCGCGACTCCGCATGCAAGGCGGGGCCCACTCGACCACATGCGACGATGTCCGGCGGGACCCGCATACAGCGTTATGGATACCTACCCTTAATTTCTATATCGACATTATTAATTATTAAAGAAAGCGTGCTGTGTCACCTGGTCGACGTGCACGGACTCCTGTCTCTGGCCTCTGCTCCGTCCACGGCTGGATCGTCCCGGTACAAACTAGTAATTCAATCACACGAGCATATATTAAAATCTAAGTCGGTGGGTCCCTACAAGGGTGAGAAAGCCAAGTCGGGGCTCGGTTCATCTTTCGCCCAAGACGTCCTCGGGCTAGGGTTTTGGGTTAAGAAAATAATTTACAGATGGACCTAAGGACCTTACAGGGTCTAAAATCGGATCGGGGGTAATTAACTAGTCTCCTTGGGTCGAATCTGAGAATGACCGGATGGGTACGAGGGTTGTTCGGGTGTGACCAGGTTTGGCTTGGCGAATCTGCCATCGGGCCGACTGCCAACAACAATACCACCAAAAAGTATATAACTATTCTACCCTAGGTTTTCGGCTTCGGGTGCTCGGCCAAAACCGGCAGGTCAGGGGTCATGCAAAGCCAAAGGTTGACTGGGTTTGTTGGGCCATCAGGCACAAAACACAGACGTCGCAGTGAAGGTAGGGACGGGTCGATGGTGGCTGGTCGGATTAGCACAGAAAAAAGAGAAAAAAAATACAGGGGTTCGTCGGGTTGGTCCCAACAGAGCCGAAAAAGAAAGAAAAAGAAAGAAAAAGAAAGAACAGGGGATGAAGGGGAGGCTGACCTAGTGCAGTCAGGGTCGTCGGCTATAGCTCTTCCTCCGGCTGCTCCTCCCTGGTCGGCTGCCGCGCTCACAGACCACAGGGGAAGATCGGAAGGGAAGGGGAGATCCAAAAGAGAGGGAGAGGTCGGACAGGGGTGGGATCGGGCTGTGCCTAGGGTTTGTTAAATAGGGGAGGGGGCTGCGGGTATCTCGAAGGGGATCAGATCGAGGCTAATGGGGAGATAGAGATGAGAGGGAAGGGATCACGGGATCGGGATATAGAGGGAGATCGGAGGGTGATGGGCTGTTGAGGGGATTGGATCGGGTTTGATAGGGGCTACGGGATAGGGGGGAATCGTGCGGGGAGATCGGATCAGGTTGAGGGGAAAACGGCTGAGAGATGGAGGGAGAGAGGGAGGGCTGGACGGTGATGGGAGAGAGAGATAGAGAGGGAGAGAGAGATCGGTTTTGAGAGGGAGAGAGAAGGGATCGGGTTGTAATGGGTTTGGGTTTAGGATAAAGAGAGAGAGAGATAGAGATAGTGAGAGAAACGGTTGGGTTGGGTGGAGATTGGGTTTCGGTTTTTAAATTTTTTTTTTCTCCACCAAACAATCATTGCTCGAAATTAAGCAAGGCTCACACTGGAGTTCGCATCGCACCGGGACGTGTCGGTGCGCAACCCTTACGAGTCCGACAAACTCGCCTCGTAATCTGTTATATTAATTAATTTAAATTATCAAAACATTCATGCCATGCCTCCAGTGTCGCCTAACGACCCGGACCCGGGGCCCACTACCCGGTCCAACTCAGGTTCAAGCACAAACCATCGACGATCATAAATACGAAAACAAAACAATCAATTTAGCAACAATAAAAAAATAATAATATAACTGGGCTGCCCTGAAATTAAACGCACCGGGTATTACCGCACGGGAGTGAGGGGGGGCAGAGATCTGAAGGGAGGAGGATGGAGGGGGTGCTGGGAGAGGAGGGGTTGTAGCAATCTAAGCGGCAGCGAGAAGGGGGCTTGAAGGTTGGCGTGAAAGGGGGCGAATTGAGCGAGATCTGAGTGGCAGGGAGAGGGTGGCTTGAAAGGGGGCGGGATCAAAGGGTGTGTGCGAGGGGGGTGTGAAAGGGGATGCGAGGGGCCGACGGGGAGAGGGGGAGCTAAGGGGGGTGTGCGATCTGAGCGGCGGGTAGAGAGGGGCGATCTGAGCGGTAGGGAGAGGATCGACTGAGTGATAGGCTCGATTTGGGGGGGAGGTTCTCTCAATCTCAGCAGTAAATAAGGGAGGTAAGGCCGGAGTGAACGCGTGCTCGAGAGCGGGAGAGAGAGATGATCGTAGGTTGAGAGAGAGAGAGTTGATTCCATATAGGAGAGGATCTGGATTCTGAGTTGTAGGCGCGATTTGGGGGGATCATCTCTTAATCTTAGCAGTATTTTGGAACTCTCGGGCATAAAGACGATGACACGTCATCCATCACAACTTCCTTTTGGCTTTTCAGTGTAACGGATGGCTGTAATCACTGTTCGATCTTTTTTGTCTAGTCAGTATTTGGTTCCATTTTGTCCCAGTCAGCATAAAACCATCGTCCCTTGTTTTATATATATATATATATATATATATATATATATATATATATATATATATATATATATATATATATATATATATATATATATATATATTTATATAAAGAGAGAGAGAGAGAGGGTTGTTACAGTGAGTTGTGGGCTGCCGGGGGGGAAAGTGAGCTGCGAGTATTTTGACCCCCCAAGAAGTTATGGAATTTGATGAAATTTGGTGAGGTTGTTGCCTAGGATAAGATGATAATCCTCACCAATTTTCACTAAATTCCAAAACTTCTAGGGGGGTCAAATGGTCGAAGCAATTTTAACGGTGACTGCGGACGACAGAAATTACATCAACCATTTGACCCCCCTAGAAGTTTTGGAATTTGATGAAAATTGGTGAGGATGATCATCTTATCCTAGGAAACAACCTCACCAAATTTCATCAAATTCCATAACTTATTGGGGGTCAAAATACCCGCAGCTCACTTTCCCCCCCTAACAGCCCTCTCTCTCTCTCTCTCTCTCTATATATATATATATATATATATATATATATATATATATATATATATATATATATATATATATATATATATATATATATATATAAACCATCCAATTCAATCAATAATTGTGGGGTAAGATCTTTGATCAAGACGGCATGAAAATTTCTCCCACAATCTTTGATGCCGTCTATGGGATATCGTTAGGGGTTCTACCCACACCTCTACCGACTCTTACTCAACTGTGGTGGCGAGCCACAAGTCCTCCTTCAAGTCTACTTCAACTCCTTCATCACGCCGATATCAACGTGATTAATAGTGAAGGTTAACACCAACCCTCCGAAGGCAGGTGCTGATCGGAAAAACGATGTATATGTCAAAGATGAGCATGAAGTCTTTATGGTAACCAATCGAAGACATGTCCATGAGCAGTTGGGGTCGAGGGCAGCCATCCTCGAGGCATCGATTAGTCAAAGAGCATATTGTTCAAGGGAACGAGGATCCAGCTACATACCAAATTTTGGCAACTGACTTCCAACTGTTGAACCTCCTCAAGAAGAACGTGACCCTCGAGCAAGAGAGGGACTCCCTAAGGAAGGCAGCAAAGAAAGCAGGGGTTGTGGTCCACAACACTCCCACCACTGATGTAGAACCACCAAGGACTCGCCCAGCTACAAGTCATCATCTCAAAGAACCGAGTGAGCATCACGATGAAAGGCATCAGGCATCTACGCAAGCACCAAGGCAAATGGTGTGGGATCGCCTCGATGTCGATGGCGTGCCATGTCATCACCGAGAGAGGTCACCAAAATCAACGGGGTCCAATGGACGCCCCATTTACTTGCTCTTGAAAGCAACTGACGCCCGTAATCTACTCAACAGACTAAGGCATATCGCCGAAGTGGGACGCCGCCACCAAGATCGCAAGCAGCTAATCACCTTGGTAGGGCCTTTGCATCCTAAGATACTCACAACCCTATTTTCTATAGGTTGGCGAACACCAAGCTTGTCAAAGTTTAATTGCATCAAGGGAGACCTTGCTCTCCACATTCTCGCCTTCAAGCAGGCGATGATGC
The DNA here is from genome assembly GCA_947650365.1 of Chamaelirium japonicum. Classification (NCBI taxonomy): domain Eukaryota; kingdom Viridiplantae; phylum Streptophyta; class Magnoliopsida; order Liliales; family Melanthiaceae; genus Chamaelirium; species Chamaelirium japonicum. Next base: position 5,814,974 of record OX393551.1, on the reverse strand, counting down.
CATACGAGTACGAGAAACACGTCCTCTGTCATATGTTTATAGGAAGCCTCGAGGGACCTGCCCTCAACTGGTACCACACTCTGCCTACTAAAGATAGCCACATTCAAGGAGTTGGCAGAACTCTTCATGGACTACTACCGGCTGAACCTAAAGTTGGAAAAGAAGCTAGATACTCTCTACTGGTTGAAGATGGGCTCCAACGAGTCCCTGAGCAACTTCACAACAAGGTTTCGCAATGAGCATTTCAAGCTCACTGGCTAATACCAAAACAAGGAGGCCATAATGCTGCCATTCTAGAATATCATTCGGACAGAGCTCTACATCTACACCGACTTTATCCAACATCCTCCCGGCTCCCTGGAGGCAATGTTCAAACGCGTACAGAGGGAGATAGAGGTGGAAGACAACCAGCGGGCCAAAAGGCTACGCGAGCTACGCGAACCTTGCGACTCCCAACACAAGAAGACTGACAAAGCCCTGAAGAATGCACGCTACAAGAAGCATGCCAATGCTACATCCAACCAGAATAGGGCGGCCAAAAAATAGAATGAAGAATTAAAAACCCTTCCAGCAAGAAAAAAAAAAGAGCTCTAAGGGAGCTGAGAGTGTTCACCAAGCTAAACACCTCAATCAAAGATATATTCGCCTACATAGAGAATGAGTCATTCTGCAAATGGTCGCAACCTCTTCCTCCAAACTCGGAGCAGACCAAAGACACTACAATCTACTGCGAATTCCATCATAACCACAGGCACCCAACTTCAACCTACTGGCGACCGAAGGACCACATCGAAGACCTGGTCCAAGAAGGGTGACTCGACAGCTACCTCTACAATATGGAACCATGCCAGGAAAAGGAAAGACAACATTAGTAAAGGAAGGGAGTTAACATGATACGTGAATGCAAAACAAATGGTGTTCACGTATACTAGCATCAGCAAGCACCCTCCAGCGCAGAGGTTAAGCGCCTGAAAAAGCGGATTTATAACGTTGACCAAGCAGCCTCTAAAAAATTATAACCGTGAATTTGGGTTATCAATAATATACCACTTTTTCTCGTAGTTGACGTCTCTTGAAATTTTATTCAGCCAGTTCAAGGCACCTAAAGGCTCCTGACAACCCAGGTCAACCAAAGACTTTGATTCCATCAGTTCAAGTCAGAAGCTCACAGCAAAATCGGCTATACCCTTTTAAGGGCAGTAACAAATGTGACCAATTACGAACAAAAATCAAGATGGCATATGACAGAAGGAACAAAAGAAGAAAATTCAACAAAAGAGATCTGGTATTCAGACCCGTTTTCCTAAACATGAAGAAAGTCGTTGGTAGCAAAATTACTCCGTCTTGGGAGGAGCCATACGTCATAGAGTACAGAGGCAGCGAAGGCCCCTACAGGCTGACCGTCAAAGCTTAAATCTCTTGAAGCTTAATTCAACCCGTTCAAGACACCTAAAGGCTCCTGGAAACCCTGGTCAACCTAAGACTTCAATTCTGCCAATTCAAGTCGGAAGGTCGAAGCAAAATCGGCTACGCCCTTTCAATGGTAAAGTCCAATAAAAAGGCTCATTGCAACCCAGGTCAACCTAAGCCTTCGATTCTGCCAGTTCAAGTTAGAAACTCGAAGCAACATCGGCTATGTCTTTTCAAGGCTAAAGTCCTATAAAAAGACTCCTGGCAACCCAAGTCAAACTAAGTCTTCAATTCTGCTAGTTCAAGTCAGAAGCTCGAAGCAACATTGGCTATGCACTTTCAAGGCAAAAGTCCAATAAAAAGGCTCCTAGCAACCCATGTCAAATTAAGCCTTCGATTCCGCTTGTTCAAGTCGGAAACTTTAAGCAATATCGGCTATGCCATTTAAAGGCTAAATTTCGATAAAAAAGGCTCCTAGCTACCCATGTCAAACTAAGCATTCGATTCTGTCAGTTCAAGTTGGAAGCTCGAAGTAACATCGGCTATACCCTTTTAAGACTAAAGTCTGATAAAAAGGCTCCTGACAGTACCCTCTTCTACAATTTTTACAATCTGGCGACTAATAAGCGAGCTTCCGTTCGGTCTCAGGCTTCCGTTCAGGGGGGATACACTATCTGGAGCCGAGGTTTGCAGAATTGTTTCCCACAGAACACCTATAGGAACTTGGATCTCTTCTAGACGTTCTCAATCAGATATCTCTAACCGGGGAACCAGATTCCTCGGGTTGGAGGTGGACCTCCTCTTGATACTTCACAGTTCAAAGTCTTTATAGATTTCTGAACTTCAGCGGGGTCTCGTGTCCGCCTGCCAAGTCTATTTGGCATGCCAAATTCCCACCTAAGACTAAGATCTTCATACTCCTTGCTTTCAAGGACATAATCCTGATAATGACAAATCTCTTGAAACGAAAGCACCTAGGTGTTTATGACCTGACTTGTGTGCTATACGAGTAGACAAAGGAGATAACAGACCACCTTCTTCTGCGTTGTGACTTTTCAAAGCAGGTGTGGCATCATTTTATGTTGAGGTTACATCTGCACTCCCTTTCGACCAATTTGACTTCGTTGTGGGGCCTATAGAGGAAGAGGAAGATCAAACACATAGTTAGGAGGGGCTAGGATGTCCTAGCCATTGCCGTCTCTTAGACCATCTAGCTGGAGAGGAATAAGCAAACCTTCCAGGCAAAGACTAGTATGGCGGCGACTGTCATCACCAATGCTAAATCACTAGTCCATCTATGGGCTTGTAACCAACAATCGGGGCCAAAGTCCTTCCTGCTTGATCTCTGTAATTAGTTGGCCCTTAGCTCCTCACTCTTTATCTCCCTCCTTCTCCCTATTCTGATGTAATTACTTTTATTTTTAATCTACTGGTTAGGGTGTAGGTCGAACCCCCCCTCATTCACCAAGAAAGATTTCTCAAAAAATAAAAATATATTTTTTCTACAAATATTCTCTCTCTTTATAAACTTATTTATTTAATACTCTCAATCTAGGTATTCATTTCTATAGTATTTTCTTTTTATATTATATTTTTATATCTATAATATATTTCTCTTGAATACTATCTCTATAATTCTTTTATCACTCCACATTATGTTCTTTATATAACATTCTCTCGCTTTATAATATTTTCTCTCTACAATATATACTATATTTACAATATTCTCTTTCAATTTCCATTTTGCAACATTGCCACGAGAACCCCAAAAGAAATATTCTTGCTTTTGCGTTTACGTGATTGTTAAGTTCTGGTTTTGAAAAACCAATGTTCTAATCGGATCCTAAACACACTCAGGGTGCGTTTGGCATTGGTTTTGAAATTTTAGGTTTTGATTTTGGAATACCAAGAATTGGTTTTGTGCAAAACCAGTTTTAGCTTATCGAAAACCAGTTCTAGAATTATCAACATCTGAGCATTTGGCAATAAAACCAGTTTTGAGTCTAAAACTAGTTTTGCAATTATTTTCTCTATTTTTAAATATTCTATTTGTAAAATATTATCTATATAACATACTCTATCCATCACATTCTTTTTTTATAGTATATTCTCTCTATATTATTTTCTCTCCAATAATTTCTCATTCTAAAACATTATTTATGTAATACTCTCTCTGCTTATATTCTCTCTATATAATATTTTTCTTTAGAGTACTTTCTCTCTCTATAATATTTTTTATCTATAATATTTTCTCTTTATAATATTTTCTCTCTGATATTTTCTTCTTCTCTCTTATGTCAATTTCTCTCTACAATATTTTATTTTTCTAAAATGTTCTCTCCAATATTCTCTTTACAATATTTTAATTTTTTTCAATATTTTCTCTCCAGCATTATCCCTATGATATTTTCTCTCTATAATATTTTCTCTTCTCACCACGTCATTTTCTATCTAAAATACTCTCATTCTACAATATTTTATCTCTCTACAATATACTCATTCTAATATTTTCTCTCTCTAAAATATTCTTTTGCTACAAGATTTTCTCTTTAAAAATATTTTCTCTATAACACTTTCTCTAATATTTTCTCTCTATAATATTATTTCTCCTCTCTCTACCCCATTTTTTCTGTTTATGATATTTTCTTTTTATAATATTTTCTCTCATTCAGTTTTTCTTTTAATATTTTGCTCTTTAAAATATTTTATCTTTACAATATTTTCTCTCTCTAAAATATTTTTTTTGTACAATATTTTTTCTCTCTCTATAATATTCTCTTTCTACAATATTTTCTATCTCTAAAATATTCTTTTTCTATAATATTTTCTCTCTCTAAAATATTCTCTTTATATAAAATTTTCTCTCTAAAATATCATATTCTACAATGTTTTCTCCCTACAATATTTTTCTCTCTAAAATATTCTCTCTGTATACTTTTTTCTCTCTCTAAAATATTCTTTCTATAATATTTTCTCTCTTGAATATTTTCTCTCTCTTTGATATCTCCTCTCTTTATAATTAATATTTTTCTCTCCTCTATATTATTTTCTCTCTCTATAATATTTCTTTTCTAAATTTTACTCTCGATAATATATTCTCTCTCTAAAATATTCTCTTTCTATAATATTCTATCTCTATAAAATATTCTCTTTTTATAATATTTTCTTTCTCTATAATATTTTCTTTCTAAAATATTATCTCTCTATAATATTTTCTCTCTAAAATATTCTCTTTCTACAATATTGTCTCTCTCTAAAATATCCTATTTCTATAAAGTTTTTGCTCTATAATATTTCTCTCTCTAAAATAGTCACTTTTATAATATTTTATCTCTCAAAAATATTCTATTTCTATTATATTTTCAATCTCTATGATATCTTCTCTCTTTATTATTAATATTTTTCTCCTCTCTATGTTTTTTTCTCTCTCTATAATATTTTCTATCTAAACTACTCTCTATAACATATTCTTTCTCTAAAATATTATCTTTCTATAATATTTTCTCTCTCTAAAATATTCTCTTTCTGTAGCATTTTCTCTATGTACAATATTTTCTTTTTCTATAATATTTTCTCTCTACAATATTTTCTCTCTCTATAATATTTTTTATCTTTAATATTTTCTCTCACTATATATTTATTTATTTAATACTCTCTATTTATATTCTTCTCTTTAGAATTTTTTCTCTCTATAATATTTTTATATCTATCATATATTTTCTCTAAAGTATTCTTTCTATAATAATTTTCTCTCTCTACAATATGATATGTATATATTCTCCCGGTTTTGATTTTTTCTCTTTATAATTGTTTCTCTCTACAAAATATATGTTATTCACATTAATTTTTTTTAATTATTGTTTTGCCTTCTTTCCTCAAGAACCCAAAAGAAGAATCCAAAAGCAGAAAATTTATGCTTTTGGGTTTTGATGATTTTCTGGTTTTGGTTTTGAAAAACTAATTTTCTAATCGAATCCCAAACGCATTAAAATCTTATACCAAAATCAGTTTGGCAAACGGAACTAGTTTGACACAAAACTAGCCCTCCAAAACCAATGCCAAACACACCCTCAATATCTTATATCAAAACTTGTTTAACTAGTAAAACTGGTTTTGACCCAAAACTAGGCGTCCAAAAAAAAAACAAAGGATCAGGAGTTTATGTGTATGACAGTGCAAAAGGAATACAAAGAGATACCCGATAGTGGCATTTGTATAGGTTTTTTTTTTTTTTTTGCTAATTTACTCCCCAGCCAATAGGCCAATTGCAGATGACTCCTCACTATTTCAGTATTCACAAAAACCGACCTTTTGTACACAGCCCGTGCCGATCGGCATGCTGCAGGGGCCTTCAGCGCAGCTGCCGGCTCGGCAACGACCGTTTTCGACGGCAAAACATAATCGATCAACTTTGGCATCAATACACACCTTCAACGGCAACACCCGATTTTCGATGACCGTGCCCCGTAGACCGGTGAGCCCTACACCACCATCACCGCCCACTGTTAGGACGGTCGTAGTCCCCGAAGCAGTCGCCTTCGATGTTAACACCTGCAGAGACCGAACTACACGGACCAAGGAGGGCCATGGCCACCTCTAAATTTTGGGTTGGCTAAATTACACTTTGCCCCTAAAGTTTAGCTCAAAAATACTTAACCCCCCTATAGTTTAAAACTACATTTTGCCCCCTACAATGCAGTTTTAATCAAATAAAACTTATCAAATGAGGAAATAAGTAGTTGACAAAAGTGGAGTATTGTGCTAACATTTCAAACTTTAGGGTACAATGTGGAACAAAATAAACTACATGGGGCTTAAGTGTTTTTAAGCTAAACATCAAGGTGTTAAAGTACAATTTATCCTTTTGGATTTCTCTCTCTCTCTCTCTCTCATATCCCCCCCTCCCGTTTAAATATTTTTAAGCTAAAGATCAGGGGGGCAAAGTGCAATTTATCCTTTTGGATTTATCTTTCTCTCATGCCCTCTCTCACCCCAACTCCGGTGGCCCTGCCCTGGTATACCAGTGAGCCCTACACCGCCATCACTACCCACTGTTAGGACGGTCATCGTCCCCGAAGCGGTCGCCTTCGATGACAACACCCGCAAAGACCGAACTACACAGACCAAGGGGGGCCATAGCCCCCCAAAATTTTGGGTTGGATAAATTACACTTTGCCCCCCTAAAGATTAGCTAAAAAATACTAAACCACCATATAGTTTAAAATCTACATTTTGCACCCTTCAATTCAAATTTATTCAGATAAAAATTATGAAATGAGTAAATAAGTAGTTGACAAAATGGGAGTATTGTGCTAACATTTCAAACTTTAGGGTGCGATTTGGAACAAAATAAACTACATGGTGGTTAAGTGTTTTTAAGCTAAACATCATGGGGGAAAAGTGCAATTTATCCTTTTGGAGTTATATGTCTCTCTCATGTCTACCCGCCCCCCTCGGGTTAAGTATTTTTAATCTAAACATCAGGGGGTAAAGTGCAATTTATCTTTTCTTTTTGACGATGTGGCAGACCACGATTGGGCCGTAAGAAAGCGCAACAAATCAATCGGTAGCAAATGTTTTTAAATGGGGGGACCATGAGGGGAGAAAGAGTGTGTGTGTGTGTGTGTGTGTTTGCTATTGTATTGTTTTCCTGCAATTGCTTATGGCCCAATTGTGGTCTGCCACATTGTTCAAAAGAAATAGCATAATAGGGACTATGTGCACTTGCCCATTATGCTCTTTCTTTTGGACGACGTGGCAGAGCACGATTGGTTGCAGCAAAGCAATCAGGTAGGGGACCATGGAGAGAGATTTTCAATGAGAGAAAAATAGAGAGAAAGAAAGGGCAATGTGGCAAGTTCCGATTTGATAAGAGATATTTATCTCTAGTGAAAAAACGTGTGAACAATAAAGCTATTACCAAATGCATGTCCCCAATTATTTATATAAAACCCCTCAAATATATTTTGTCACATATCTTTTTACAATCCAGTTCTCAAATCATATGCTACTTTCCCTCTCAATCATAACCCTCCATCTCAGCTCCATTTAAACCCAACCGTTCATATCCCTCTTCCCAGGTGACTCGCACACGCCTTAAGGGACATCTCATTTGTTCCCATTAAGTATGAGCCTTTGCGCATATACTTGGACGGTTTGAAATATCCATGTTATAGTGGCATGCTTGTAAAAAAGTTAAACACGCTGTAATATGTATTATATATATATATATATATAAAGAGAGAGAGAGAGAGAGAGAGAGAGAGAATACGGGGTATAAGCTGACAGCCCATTTCTTCATTTGGGCTGTCAACTTACAACCGTCCGATTGCCATCATCAACCATCCATTTAAATTAAAAAAAAATTAATCAGCTGTCTTTCTCTCTCTTCCTCTCCCTCACCCTCTCCCTCTCTCTCGCGAGCGGCAGCCCCCTCTCCGACCACCCTCCACCTCCCGCTCCTGCTCCCCCCTCCGGCACCGGCTCCCCCTCTGATCTCCTCCTTCCCCGCTGGTAGCCACCTTCAACGCTGTCAGCCCCTTCCCCTCCCCCTCCGGCGCAGATCCAGCTCCGACCTCCAGTCCCCGTCGCTACCCTTCCCGATCTCCTCCTTCCCCGACGGCTATTAGCAGATAGCCCAAATGAAGAAATGGGCTGTCAGCTCATACCCCGTATTCTCTCTCTCTCTCTCTCTATATATATATATATATATATATATATATATATATATATATATATATATATATATAATAAGGGACGACGGTTGTGGGGGGGACAAATGAACTGAGATAAAGGAGCGGCTCAGATTTATCTAGAGGAGGGGGATAAATCATAGTCGTCCGTTTCCTAGCCCCAACCAACGAATCCCACTCACCATCCTTCTTAAATTCCAATCAGCCTCTTAAATCCCTATCTTAAATCAGCATACCCCATCCCCATACCTCTTAAATTAGCCTTTTAAATCCCCCTTAAAGAGAGAGAGGGAGAGAGAGGAGATGAGCCAGCGCCTGATCCGTCCGATCGAGCCCCTTTTTCTCCCCCTTTTTCTCCCCCGTCCGAGCGAGCCGCCCTGGGTAATCGAATCGTCCGCCCTTCCGTCCGAGAGCCCTCCCATCCACCTTCCATCGGTAAAGGCGAGCCGCCCCAGCCACCCTAGGTAATCAAGATCCATCGTCCGAGCCCCCGTTCCAAGAGACCCTCCTCAACCCTGAGCCCTAACCCCCTCTATCTCCACCAAACCCCCTCTATCTCCACCAAACCCCCTCCTCTCCTCCTCTTCGCTCCCGAGCGACCGTCTGGCCAGTGTCGGGGCTAGCCGAGTGCGATGCAGCCGGTGGGTGTTCCTGCTGCTATCGACGATGATTCTTAGTGAGGCTCCTCCAGGTATGCTCTCCCTTCCCTTCCTTCTTCTCTCCCCCTCTTCTTTGTTTCACTCTGATTTCCCCTCTCACCTTCCCTTCCCTCTCTCAATTGCAGTCCTGAAGAAAGAGGAGGAGGTCCTTGGAGATGGGTGCTCTTCTGTTCACTCTCTCCTCCCCCCCTCCCCCCTATCTCTCTCTCTCTCTCCTCGGCTGGGCAGCGCAGCGGCAAAGGGTGGTAGAGCCGCAGATCCCTCCCCCTTCTTCTCAGGTGGTAGCAGCGTTAGGGGAGGTGGAGCTGCAACTCCCTCCCCATTCTTTACAGTGTTAGGGGAGGTGGAGCCCAGACTTTTTCACTGGGGTTGGGATTTGGGAATAGAGAGAGGGGGCTGTGTGCATTCGATGAAGCGTACGAAGGATCGGAACGGGGGAACCTCCGTTCCGATTGAAGAATCAATGGAGAAGTTGAATTTTATTTTTTTGGCCTAATGAAGTAGAGTTTTACTTCAACTCATTAGATTAAGCTGCACTTTGTTGTTATGATAGGGATCTCTGACACACAAAGCAAATGAATCTCCAGTCATTTAGGAGAGTGAACTCCCACACAAAACAAATGGAGTTAGTATTGCCTTGACACCTTGCTTGCCAATCGCTACCAGACGTACATTTCGGCATTGGAAGGTTGTTTGTTGGTTGGAGTGTTATACGCTTGCTTACTGCCCAATCACATTGTGCCACATCGTTCATTACTAAAGACATAATGCGTTCAGGTAGCAAGTGTAGAAATGGTATGATTTGCACTTTGTATTACTACTTATATTTCATCTTAATCAGGTATGTTATCTGCACCTCCAAATGGTTTTAATGGCAATTAGTTTTTTTTATAGAAATGATGTTTTAACAAAATCCCTGAACCATTTCAGCTTCGTATGAAGTTCAAAACGTTGGAAGTAGCTCTCAGAGTTTTGATGTGTTCGGAGTCACATCATCTCGAGGTGAATTCTATTCATTTTTTCAATCTTTATACTTCTTTTTTTCCTTATCATTTTTGTTCTCCTCATCTTTATTTTTAATGTAGGTTGTAGTAAGGATAAGACCTCAAAGTGCTGATGAAGAAAAAGGGGATCAAGTTGTTCATAAAATTTTAAGCTAAATAAAATTTATTACTTGATCGTCTTGAAAATAACTCCAACTCTTGAATGTAAATGTAATCGTTGCTGATATAAGCAAGCTCGAAATGGACGCCTCTTTTGACCAAAATATTTCTATAGAAATGTTTGATGTGTGTAAAATATTACGCTCTTTCCTCTGTTTTTCATTCCTTCATTTATTCAAATAACTTGATCCATTTTTTCAGGAAAAAAATGAGAGAGAGAGACAACTGTAGTCGTCACCTCCATTGCATTGTTCCTACCTTACGAGTTGAGATTTGGAACAAGAGCGACAACTGTAGCATTCAAGCTCTCTCTACCAAAACAGTTGTATTGTGCTAATCAGTGAAACTTTTTTAACCCTTGCACAAATCAGATTTTTCATTGCTGATTTTGATTTTAATCCTAGATTTTGTGTTTCTGTAGTCGTAGCATCATGGAATGTTAGGCTCATTGAATAGAGAGACTTGATCCTGAATGGACAAAACCCAGCTCACGCCCCCAGGTACCATCTCTACCTCTCATTCTCTCGCAAATTGATTTTCTGTTTTTTCAAAAAAAGTTGATCATTTGTTTTTTTTTTTTTTGGCAGTCAGCGGAGGCTTCACCGCACACCACCAAGGCGCTGACCAATATGAGGTGAGATTCCTTTACATTCCATCGCTGAAGAGGGGCCTCTGTCCCTTGAGTTGCATTATTTTTATAGCATTATAGTACAATGTTGTAAAATTTTGGCTAAAATGAGATTGTTGCTTCATAGACAAAATCAATCATTCTAAATGCAAAAAATCATACATATTTTTTACCCGTCTTATTTTTTAATGATTTTGCCTATGAATACTCTGAGCCCGAAGTGTACATCCAGAATTTTCATTGCTGATTTTGATTTTAATCCTTGATTTTGTGTTTCTGCAGTCGTAGCATCATGGAATGTTAGGCTCATTGAATAGAGAGACTTGATCCTGACTGGACAAAACCCAGTTCACACCCCCAGGTACCATCTCTACCTCTCACTCTCTCGCAAATTGATCTTTTGTTTTTTTTAAAAAAGTTGATCATTTGTTTTTTTTTTTGGCAATTAGCGGAGGCTTCAACGCACACCACCAAGGCGCGGACCAATACGAGGTGAGATTCCTTTACATTCCATCGCTCTATCTCTGTCCCTTGAGTTGCATTTTTTTTATAGCATTATAGTACAATGTTGTAAAATTTTGGCTAGAATGAGACTATTGCATCATAGACAAAATCAGTCATTTTAAATGCAAAAAATCATACATATTTTTTACACGTCTTATTTTTTTATGATTTTGCTTATGAATACTCTGAGCCCGAAGTGTACATCCAGATATTTTACCCGTCTTGACTTTGGGTTCATATAGATTCATTTGGCTAGAATGAGACTGTTGACTGTTGTTTCAAGGATTTGAAATTTTCGATAACATATATTCCAAATTAGATTTTTGGCTACGGTTAAGGCGGTCAAATATGACGCATCCATTTTTTTTTGTCTTATTTTTGAATGATTTTGCATTTAAAATCACTGATTTTGCCTAGGAATACTCCAAGCCCGAAGTGTGTTGATTTTTTTCCGGGCTATGGACTCATTGTGGGCTCGGAGTTTTTATAGGAAAAATCAGCCATTTTAAATGCAAAAAATCATACATATTTTTTACCAATATGATTTTTGAATGATTTTTCCTATGAATTCTCTGAGCCCGAAGTGTGCATCCATATTTTCCAAAAATATGGATGCAAAAATTTGATCCTTTGTTTTTTTTTTTTTTTGATACATATTATTGTCTATGCAAAAATATGTATTTTTTAGTCCATCTTTTCTTCATCCAAATTGTTTTCCTGTCTCATTTTTGAATTATTTTGCTTTTAGTTGATCTTCTGTTTTGGTCTGGTTGAGACATTGATATAAGGTCATCCATCTATGTGAACATGTTGATACAAGACATTGATACAAGGCCATCCCATCTTTTGTTTTGGTCGGGTTGCTTAGTTAGAGCCTCACAGCTATGTGAACATGTTGGGTGGTCAAGAGGAGTAAGAACTGAGTCATTCAGGACATATGTAGGGGGTGGCAATGGATCAGGTCGGGTTTTTGTCGGGTTGGGACATTAATACAAGGGCAAAACACCCAACCCAAACTCGACCCGTTAAATAGACGGGTTAACAACTTAAACCCAAATCCGACTTGATAAATACCAACCTTATAAAAAAAAATTCAGCACAATATCTTGCTCAAATCCATAACTTTTCATGAAACTAGATTTTCCTATGAAATAAGCTTTTCTTTTGGCAAAATTTGTATATCCGAATTTTTGGCTTCACTAATATGTGGTTTCAATTTGTTGTCACCCAGTTCTCCATTTTTTGGGTTTCAATTTGTGATTATACTTCTTGGGTAATAAATGATTGTTGTTCTACCAATAAAATTGTTCCTCTATTTTTTTTGAATGACGTAACATGTAATCTAACATGTTAGTTTCTTTATTTTTTTGAGCAAATTAGAAAATCTCACCTAAACTATTTACCTAAACTAGCCGCACCATCATTAAGGAGGAATCAACCCCTCAACACACACAACCTCACCTAAAAAAATTTATTCCTCTGTTTTTTTTTCCAATTAGCGAAGCTCTCATCATTTTTGAATGATCTAATCTAATATATAATCTAGCATGTTAGTTTCTTTATTTTTTTGGGCAAATTATAAAACCTCACCTAAACTCGCCGCACCATCGTCAAAGAGGAATCAACCCCTCACGCACGCAAACTCTGATCGGTTGTAAATGGGGGCGTGAAGGGCATTCATAGGAAAAACCGATCAATACATAGATTTAATCTGAGTGGGTCAGGCTTCACTCTCGGAGAGATTAGTCCAAGCCTGAAATGGGCCATTGCCCGCCCACTTATCTCAAAAAAAAAATCCATCGTTGTTCATTGCCTTTGTAGATTTTGGCAATGTTGTGTTTTAGAGGTTTGTAATGATGTATGGGTATTTCTTGCTTGAAAACAGAGTATTATTAAAAGCCATGTATGATTATTCAACATATATGCCAAGTTATTGTACCTAAGAATGTACTACCCTTGCCTTTTGCCCCTGCACTAATGCATGAGTAATGTAATTCTGTGTTGGTCGGAATTTGGTGTGACTTTGGCTTACTTCTACAAATGTGACGGCACAAACCTCTTTTCAGAATCCACTAAGGTTTTTGTGTTACACTTTGAATTGAGTAGATTACTTACTATTTTGTTTCTGATGGTTGAACTGGCAACACAGTTTTTATTATTTTCATGGTGATTTATGGTGCTTAAACCATGCTAACATGGAAAATAAGTAAAATTGGGAAGTTATGAATTATTTAGCACCTGAATTATGAGGTAAATGACATCTGTATGTGTGACTGATATCCGTTCAACCAGCTTTACCCAACATCCATATGCTACTTTATAGGAACCCAGTATTATAGCTATTTTAAAGGGAACTGCCAATGAACATGTTGTATATTACGTCTCAATCATTCTTTGATATCAATTTTGTTTTATTTTTATATGTGGATTTCTTTGGTTAGGTCGAATTCGGACGAGTACGATGACACATCTCTGATTCAAATTGAAGATGTCAACACCAAGGAGGAGCTAGGATTTTAGGATGTCCATTGTCTACATCTTTGGGAAGATGGTGATTAATGGATTAGAAATATATGGTTTATTTTTTTCTTTTTGGTTAAGCATTAGAAAAGATATGTTTTTTTTTTTGTGTATAAGAGGGATGAATAAAGAAAAGCTTTGTTTTTGTTTTTGGTTCAATGTCTCAAAATAAGAAGAAAAGGCTCTGATCTCATACATTTATGGACCCTCTCTCTCTTTCTCTCTATCTCTCACTCTCATATTTGGTGTTGTATATCACTATTTGGTAGCACATGATTGTATATCACTGTTTGGTAGCACATGATAGTATATCACTCCAAAGTTTATATTTACATAGCAGTCACAATTTCATCATTGGTATTGAAGAAGTCATTGATATTGCACTTTGTACTGTATTACTGTTGCAATCACAGCTGAACTTTACGGTGTTTGGGAATGACATGTTTCACCTAAGCAAAACAGGTAGAAATGTTCAATGAACTTTGTGTTTTAATATGTCTAAAACCTTTGCCAAATGGGCAAAACGGGTAAACATGTTGCACCTAAGTTGAACTGTGTTTTTATGTCAAACCTAATGACGGAAAAAAAATTATTTTTTTTTTTGGGTGAACTTACTGTTCTACATCTTTGCTGAGTGAAATGATGGTTCTTGGATGATGGGCTTGCTTGATTGGCAAAGAACAACCTTGCTTTTCCTTGATGAGTTCCTTAAGATTGCAAATAAAAAATTGACCTCTTCTATGATGTTTTCCCTTCTTTCTTGATCTCTTCAACAGGGAATTGGAGGGAAAGTGCCAAGTGGTGACATCAAATGGCATCACATAGCCTCCCTAATCTCCAAGCCATTGGAACTCAAACCCTATACAGTAGGAGCACAACTTTGGTTACCCCAAGGGAATCACTATAGAGTAGGACCACCTATTAGGGAATCACTTCTTTGGAGGTATTGAGTTAAAACCTCACCATAATCGTTAGTTTGCATTCCGGTCGGGCTGAATGGGATCGACAACTGCCAAGGTTTTGTTGCCACCCTCGAATCATTATTGACACCCTCAATTTATTGGACCTCTTAATAATATTGTTACCGCTCTCAAAATATTCCGTTGTTGCTCTCAAAATATTATGAAACCCCTCCCCCCACTTGAATTAATATCGTTGCCAATGAATTATTATTGCCGGCCTCAAAATATTGCCGCCACCCTCGAAATATTATCACCGCCCTCAAAATATTTTCGTCGCTCTCGAAATCTTTTTCGTGACCTTGGGCACGGGGTTTTAACTAGTATATATATATATATATATATATATATATATATATATATATATATATATATATATATATATATATAGAGAGAGAGAGAGAGAGAGAGAATACGGGGTATGAGCTGACAGCCCATTTCTTCATTTGGGCTGTCAGCTAACAGCCGTCCGATTGACATCATCAACCACCCATTTAAAAAAAAAAACTAATCAGCTATCTCTATCTCTCTCCCTCTCCGTCTCTCTCGTGAGTGGCATCCCACTCCCCGACCACCCTCCACCTCCCGCTCCAGCTCCCCCATCCGGTACTGGCTCCCCCTCCTGCACCGGCTCCGGCTCCCCTCTCCGGCACCGGATCCCCCGTGGCGTCCTTCCCCTCCCCCTCCGGCATTACCCCCTCCGGCAGCACCCTCCGGTAGCAACCCCGACCCCGGTCCCCTCCTGCACTCCTTTCTGTCCCCCTCCGGTGCCGATCCAGCCCCAACCTCCAGTCCCCGTCGTCGAAGGTGGCTACCAACGGGGAAGGAGGAGATCGGGAAGGGGAGTGACGGGGACTGGAGGTCGGGGCTGGATTGGCGCCGGAGGGGGAGGGGAAGGGGCTGATGGTGTCGAAGGTGACTGCCGACGGGGGAGGAGGAGATCAGAGGGGGAGCCGGTGCCGGAGGGGGGAGTCGATACCGGTGCCGGAGGAGGGAGCTGGAATGGGAGGTGGAGGGTGGTCGGGAAGGGGGCTGCCGCTCCCGAGAGAGAGGAAGACGGAGAGAGAGAGAGAGAGAGAGAGAGAGAGAGAGAGAGAGAGAGCTGATTAGTTTTTTTTTTAATGGATGGTTGATGATGGCTCGGATGGCTGTTAGCTGACAGCCCAAATGAAGAAATGGGTTGTAGCTCATACCCCATATTCTCTCTCTCTCTCTCTCTATATATATATATATATATATATATATATATATATATATATATATATATATATATATATATATATATATATATATATATATATATATATATATATATATATATATATATATATATATATATATATATATATATATATATATATATATATATATATATAATAAGGGACAACGGTTGTGGCGGGCACAAATGAACTGAGACAAAGGAGTGGCTCAGATTTATCTGGAGGAGGGGGATAAACAAGGAAACTCCATCACAGTCGTCTGTTTCCGAGCCCCAACCAAGAATCCCACTCACCATCTCTCTTAAATTCCACTCAGCCTCTTAAACCCCATCTTAAATCACCATACCCCATCCCCATATCTCTTAAATCAGCCTCTTAAATCCCCCTAGAGAGAGAGAGAGAGAGGAGAGGAGCCCGCGCCTGATCCGTCCGATCCCCCTGCCTTTCCGTCCGAGAGCCCTTCATTCCGCCTTCCATCGGTAAAGGGGTGCCGCCCCAGCCACCCTAGGTAATCGAGATCCATCGTCCGAGCCCCCCTTCCAAGAGACCCCCCTCAACCCTGAGCCCTAAACCCCCTCTCTCCACCAAAACCCCTCCTCTCCCCCTCTTCGCTCCCGAGCGACTGTGTGGCCAGCGTTAGGGTTAGCCGAGTGCGATGCAGCCGGTGGGTGTTGCTGCTGCTATCGATGGTGCGATTCTTAGTGGGGCTCCTCCAGGTATGCTCTACCTTCCCTTCCTTCTTCTCTCCCCCTCTTCTTCGTTTCACTCCGATTTTCCCTCTCACCTTCCCTTCCCTCTCTCGATTGCAGTCCTGAAGAAAGAGGAGGAGGGTCTCGGAGATGGGTGCTTTTCTGTTCACTCTCTCCTCCCCCCCCCCCCCCCCCGCTCTCTCTCTGTCTCTCTCTCTCTCTCCCCTCGGCTGGGCAGAGCAGCGGCAAAGGGAGGTAGAGCCGCAGATCCCTCCCCCTTCTTCATCGGTGGTAGCAGCGTTAGGGGAGGTGGAGCTGCAGCTCCCTCCCCATTCTTTACAGTGTTAGGGGAGGTGGAGCCCAGACTTTTATATCACATCCCCGCTCCCCTACTTTTCCATTCATTGCAAGAGACCCCGTCGCCCCTTTCCCCTTCACTGCAACAAGAGAGAGAGAAAGAGAGAGAGAGGAGGCAGAGAGATGAAGAAGCAGGTGAGTTTGTTATCCATTTCTTTCTTCCCTCTTTCGTTGGTTTAGATTTATGCCGATTGCTTCTGTGATTTGAGGGTTTTAGGTTTACTGATTCAACACCCCCCTATCTGTTTTAGGATGATATATGGAGGTAGAGGTGCAGATTTTCGAGGAACCGCAGGTGACTTCGAGTTCTTTCCTTCCCCTTCCCCCTCTCTCTCTCTCCTCGATTCTCTGTTTTTTTTTTTCTTTTGATTCTCTGTTTCTCTTTTTTTGTTTTGATTCTTTGTTTTTTCGGATTCTCTACTTCTCTCTTTCCCTCTCATTCCTCTGTTTTCTTCGATTCTCCGTTTCTCTTTTTTTATTCTTTGTTCTTTCAGTTTCTCTTTTCTTTGTTTTGATTTGTTATTCTTTCGGATTCTCTACTTCCCTCTTTGATTCTATGTTTATCTATTTTTCTGATTCGATGTTCCTCTGTTTTTTTTTTGTTCTTTTTTATTCTCTATTTCTCTCTCCCACTCCCTCCTCGATTCTGTATTTTGTTTCATTCTATGTTTATCTTTTTTTAAAACCCAGGTTTTATGGGAGGTCCACAGGGAGTAATATTAAGCGGGTGATGGATGCCTCCCTCACCGATGTGGGACTATTCGTCAACAGTTTTCAACTATGTATTTTCTTTATTCTTTATTTTTGATCCTCTATTTCTCTATTTCTGATTTCTTTGTTTCTTTTTTTTCCCATTTGTTTCTTTTTTTTTGAAATCCGTCTCTCTTTTTTTGTTTATCTTTTATTTTCCATTTGTCTCTTTTTTTGAAATCCGTCCCTTTTTTTTGTTTATCTTTTATTTGTTCTTTTCATAATCAAATTTGACAAAATAACTACTCTTGATTGGATTGATGCTAAAATTAAGAGGTACATCACAATCCAACATGTTTCTTCTCCTTGCCTAAAACCTAAATTAATCCCAAATGTGTTCAAACCGCACTACGATCTAGCTTATTTGATCATAGCCTTCTAGAGATCGCCCAAAAGAACTGATGTAATTCTTAATTAGTTTAAATTAATTGTGTTCTTTAGGTTACAAGCAAAAACAAAAGTCGGTCCTGTGGCATTTGGTATCAGCCAGCATGAATGATAGCCAAATCCCTTCAGTCTTGACTTGGCACTGCCGTAGCACCACCAAGAACAAGATGATCGATGACAAGGAGGCCAACATCAT
The DNA here is from genome assembly GCA_947650365.1 of Chamaelirium japonicum. NCBI lineage: Eukaryota > Viridiplantae > Streptophyta > Magnoliopsida > Liliales > Melanthiaceae > Chamaelirium > Chamaelirium japonicum. Next base: position 5,796,840 of record OX393551.1, on the reverse strand, counting down.
GGCTGCCGCCTCCACACCAGCCTCTCCAAGCCCATCTCGAGTCATTCTGCCATGAGGTTCCCCACTTACCTGTGTCTCTTATGTTTTTCCTTCAATATCCCGGTCATTGATTTTTTACTGTAGGATTAGAAAATTGTTACCTATGTTTACATATACCCACTGTAGTATATATTTAACTATAAGAAGCATTCACAAGTGCTCCATGCATAAGCCATCATTCCCCCAACATGTAACTCTCTCCAAAATGTATTTCATCTTAAAAAGTAATATTAATTTCTATAATTTATTTTACCATTTCATCTTAAAATGTAACTCTCTCAGCATTTTTGCAGTACTTCTCTATGTCTTTGGTCGTGTTACGCCGAAGTCCTTCGCTGTGTGTCGCACCGAAGGCACCCGTTGCTTGCCAATTAGCACGGGTATGTACTAGGCATTTTGTGATGACTAGGGCAAAATGACAACTCGATAAGCTGACTAGGACAAATCCCATGTTCTTTAAGATATAGTTCACCATCATAAATGGAAACTAATGTATTTTCCCAATCCCACCATGTCAGGTCTCTGGAAAGGTGACTTACAATGCCCATGGGATGAATGAGTTCGTCCCAGAGAGGACCTCCACATATATCAGCCAACACGATCTGCACATCGAAGAAATGATGATGAAAGAGACCTTGGCTTTCTCCGCGAGATGCCAAGGCATCGGAACCCGTTCCGGTATTTTCATATTTGACAATGTCGATGAAGATGTTGCAAGAGCTATCAAGAACGACGAAAGGCATCTAATATTAAGTCTAATCCTGACATTGATATCTATATGAAGGTAGGTAACCAGTAGCAACATATATTTTCTTTCTCAAACATATTGAACTAGATAATAGTTAAGTATATAATAAAAATCAACAAATTTTAAATATGCAGAACAAAATCAATATATTTCAGATATACATAACAAAATCAAAATATATTTTATTTCAGCATGGTCCTCCCCTTTTCTCTCTTGACCGGCGAAACTCATCCATGGGAGATCTCATCCACCAAGATTGATTCGCATCGGACCTCCTCCTGGTTGGGCTCATCCCCACCGGTGCTTCGTCCTCCACTCCGGTCGGATTCCGATCTCCCATGGATTTGCACAAACCCCATAACTGATCTCATTGCCAATGGGCTCGAAACCAATGTCTTCGGTCGGGTATTGTCCCCTTCTCTCTCTCTCTAAAAAACCCTTGAAGATTAAGCATCAGACTATCTTTATTTTTTTTTTGGGTTTTTTTTTCTGCCATTTAATTTACTGATAATATTTATATTTTTTTTTGCTGAAATATGAACATCTTTTTTTAGGGGTTGGGGTTGGGATTGGGGAATAGGGGGTGACAAGCATTTGATGACGCGCAATGGATCGGAATGGGGCACATTTTGATTCTTAACTTCTTTCTCTTTCTAAAACCCCAACTGGTTGAAGAATCAGGGTCATGTAATTTTTTTGTTTTCTTTTTTGTCATTTGATTCGTTATGATTTGATAATTTTTAGTTGTTTTCGTTGAAATCTTGATATCTTTTTTGGAAGGTTGGGGTTGGGTTTGGGATTTGGGAATAGAGGGGTTGTGTGCATTCGATTTTTCGTCAAAATATTTTTGTTTTTTTGTATATTTTGTTTACTATCTTCAAAACCAAGCCTATAGATGTATGGTTATTGAGAAGTTCTGTTTAACCTTAGGGTTCACTTCAGGGTTGATTTGCAACCTCTTTCATCTTAGAATGTTCTCTCTACTCATTGATGTAGGGGTTAATCAGTGTATGTAGATGGGGTCAAGTGCTATGGTTATTAAGACGTTATGTTTGCAACCTATGTTTGCTTTTCCAAGTTTATTCTTTGTTTTGATTGTTCGTCAGATTTTTTTCATGTTGGGGTTTTCGTTTTTTTTATGGCAGAAGAGTGTTTGGGGTTTTTTTTGTTTGATTTTTTATTTGTTAAGCCTCACACAAACCATTTTCATTTTTTTACCAAGTGTTTGGTTTTTTTTTGTGTTCGATTTTTTGTGTTTGTTAAGTCTCGCACAAGTATTTTCATTGTTCATCTAATTTTTTTTCCAACCTTGGTTTTGTTTTTTGTTATTTTCCCCCAATTTTTCCTCTTCAAATGTCAAGAACAACTCAATTTTTTTTTATTTTTTTCTGTGGTGGAGCTAAACGATTCCCCTCCCCCCTTCTTCTCCGACGGAAAGACAACAAGAGGGAGGGGTTGATTGACTCCTCTCTCTAACTCTCCCTCTCTCTCCTAAAGATGTTTTTTTTTCTTTTTTTCTACTGTAAGTGCCCAATGAAGTTTTTCTCAAAAAACACATAACCCCCATGTAGTTTATTTTGTTCCAAATTGCTCCCTAAAGTTTGAAATGTTAGAATACCCCCCTTTGGTTAACCACTTGATTTCCTTATTTGGTTAACTACTTGATTTCCCAAAGTTTTGAAATTACACTTTGCCCCCCTGACGTTTTTCTCAAAAAACTTAACCCCCATGTAGTTTTGCTCAAATTACACTTAACCCCATAAAATTTTGACACCCTCGCGAATGTGGGCGCCCCTGCGAAAAGTGTTTGGCTGCAGGAGCCGAAGATCTCTCCCTCTCTTTCTCTCGCTAACTTCTTGATTTTTTTTTCTCTTGATTCCAGGTACATGATGTCGTTGGGAAATCAGAGTCATCCTCGGACTGCAAGAGGGTCTGTAAATAGCCTGGATGCAACGAACAACTCTAATGTTGTTCTTTACTACAAAGTCACTCATAATATCAAGTCTGTAGGTGTGGATTGGAGATGGTATCATCTTTACGATTGAATCAATTAGAGTTGATATCATATTTATCATTTGACCAATGGCCATGTGCTGAGCAAGGTCGATGCAAATTATATGTGGTATCCCCGTAAGAGTCTAAATCTAGGGTTGGACATTTTACTGAAGCATTTTCCATTTTCTATTATATCTCCCCTTTCTCTCTCTCTCTCTCTCTCTCTTAACTTAAATCTCTCTGATTTGGGATTACTGCTGGACCCCTAATGTTTTCCTTTTTTTCAATCCCCTTATCTGTTTCAGGAGGTTGAGGTTGTCCTAATGTGTTCAACACCCTTGAGGATAAGATCATTTGGGATGTTGGCTATCAGGGAGGATCAGATAACCAATGAAGTGCTCATTGCCTTGGTTATTTTGGTAAAATGTTGGACTCTTGGAATACGGGATCCCTTAGATTACAACAACCAGGGAAGAAATCATTAGGAATTTAAAATTTCTTTCTTTTATTTTCCCTTTTAAGTGTTCTTTGTTTGATCTCATTGTGCTGCTCATTGCAACAGTTTTTCTGCAATTGTTTTTTGGTTTTGTAGATTTTTAATATCTTTTTCTATAAATAATTTCCTCAAGAATTTTTTTGGGGATGGTTATGGTTATGGGTTCAATTTGTAGGACATGACCAATGGGCTTCTCTGATTTTCAATATCTTTTGTTTCCTTTCTCTGATTTTTTTCACATATTTTTTACTCTTATTTCCTATCTCATCACTCTTTTTTTTTTGTGTGTGTATCACATAGCAAAGCACAGTTGTTGCAGGCAACTAGATGTAGATGGGAAGTTTCCCTTGGACACTTGGAGTTCTGTCCATAGAGATTCCAGGGAGGAAATTTGATGGGTACTCTAATGTAAATATCATGTAGCTACAAGCTGTGAAAATTTCCATATGGCATATATAGCTCAAGTAACATTCTTAACAGTCCAACTCCATCAAGTAACATCCTTAATTTGTTCTTCTTTTGCTTCTTTCTTCTCTTATAAATCATCAGGTAGCTATTGGATACACCATACAGTTTCAAGTCTAATTTAATGGGTAGAGAACATATAAGTTTTGACTCCAATTTTTTAATAGAAAAGGTTGATGTCCTACGATCAAAAGGTATATGACATATCTGAGTGTCCTAATGCTGCATTTGCTTCCAGCCCAATCACAATGTGCCACGTTCTTCATTTATAGGGGTAAAATGCGGACTACACTTGCTATCAGACTTTCTTTTCCAATTATACCTCTTAAATGGACGACATGGCACACTGCCATTTGGCCGGAAATAAATGCAGAAATGGAGCCGGCAATTGTTATCCTCCATTGTATTTAAATGCAGAAACGGAGCTGGCAATTGTGTTGAGTATTGATTACCATGATTTTTTTGGGGGTGTTCTAACAGGGATTTTAAGTGGACATTGTGTTGATTCTCTCTCTCTAATGGGTCATTGGGTATATGGCTGCATTCCAAGAGACAAAGGAAGCTGTATTGTTTACAAGATTGGCTTATGAGTTTGGGAAATCACAAGTGCGTAAGTGTGTATTGTGGTAGTCAGCTCCATTTTTCTTCGAACTAAATTTGGAAAACTCACTTGAAGAATGATACAAATGACTGCTATATGTTACTTCTTGGTATATTCTGGGATTTTTTGCAATCATATTTTATATCCAATTTGCTATGATATTACTTTGAACCACAAAAATCCAAAATTCATGCCCACGGTTTACATCTTTTAGTTGACAAGAGTGTCAATTGTTCATGACTACCAAGTTATTTCTTGAAATGAGATACGAAAGATAGGAGTATTGTCCTAAAATTTTATCATTAGTACTTATGTAAGCATCCCTATGAAGCATATTCAAATCTCACTTTATAGTCATTTGACTTTTTGGTATTTCATCTGATACCCAGGATGCTCTCTAATCGAGAGTCAACAAGACGCTCTAGAAGAAGAAAGCTAGAACAGATCTGGATACGTTAGTTTATGTTCATCATATGAAAATTGGTGGTCATTGTATATTTACACATTATGAAATCTTCTCCAAAGGCTTAATGATCTACTGTTGCATAGGTCTCACAATTAAGAGTTGAAAAGTGCACTTTATAACAAAGACCAATTCTACAACTTGCACTTTATAAAGTGCATATTTTAGTTTATATTGTGCTCTATTTTCTCTCATTGGGCATATAAATGTAATTCTTTTGAGCTTCAACAAGAGGAAGGCGAGGTGGTGCCTGGATGATGACTCTTTAGATGATAAGGCCAGTTCTCCTCTCAATAGCCCTAAAGTTGGACGATCGAACCCGGCCATGTTCTATCTCGAATATCTTCTGTATGGATATTTCCTTAATTGGGTTTGTATGGGATTTAGATATTTATTTCTGTTCTTTTGAATAGGTTAGTTATTTGAATCAAATGAGTATTAACCCAAGGAAGCAAGAAGACAATAGCCACTTCTCAAGTGACTAGAGTATGTTGATGTTTCTCTCTCTCTAACTCTATTAATTGTTGGTTGGGATTTAGGTAGTTTATTTTTGCATAACAAGCTGTTTTTTATTGTACATTTTGCAGCAAAAGGATGTTGGTTGTGAAAATTGGGAAGAGTCGAGGGCTGAGAAAGATGAATTAGATTTCATTGAGGGGACAGTGTACAAAGCTGAAGAAAAGGGGGTTCTGCTTTGGTACCTTTGTCCATGTTAGCAGATTATATTGGATAAATTTTATTATTAAATATGTGAATCTCTCTCTCTCTTTCTGATATGTAATGCATCATATTTCATCACATAGAACTACTGTGATGAAAGAAGTTGTAATTCTCTGTGACATTGGATTAAATTGAAAGAAGTTGGTTTATTTTTTTATAGATTCTTGATAGTATTGGTATAGATCGGGATTCATGGGTTTCCATTCTTTGGTATTGCTAATTAAGTCCTCGAGTTGCAACTATTACATATATCTCTTTAAAATATTTGTAATGGATTATGGATGATATGTTCACATTATTCATCTTCTGTACATGATATCTTCACGATCGCTAAGATTTGAAATCAGCTCCCACACCTATGAAATAGTATACTAAATCATGATTGGTATGTTTGAGCACTACATATGGGCACTAATGGCATCACACCTCTTCGCCTCGCTATCTTCATCTCTTTTCACATCAGTCTTATCACCTAAATAAATTTTAAAAATAAAAACCATCTGACTTTACAAGCGATCGTCATGACCAAATGTGGGCGCCCCTGCCTAATGTGAATGATGTTAATCGAATTGACCTCCCGTTGAATATGGCCATCTTCGTTGAAAATGTTTGGCCGTCGAAGGTGGCCGTCCAAGTGGTGATAGGCACCATCTCTGAATGTGAGCATTGCCGAAGAATTAGGTTATTTTCGCCTAATGTGGGTGTCCCCGTCAATTGTGGGCGCATTTGAACAAATTTTGCCACTATGTCCAAGTGTCAACAGACATGAGCATTATCACCACTCACGAATATTATTATCTCTTTCGAAATATTATTGCAACTTTCAAAATGTATGTTTTATTGTCACCTTCGAAATAAGTCACATTTTTTGAAATAATTTTCACACTTGAAATAATTATTGCCGCCCTCAAAATATTGTCGCCACCCTCTAAAAATTATCAATGCCCTCGAAATATTTTCGTCATCCTCGAAATCTTTTTCGTGACCTTGGGCACGGGGTTTTTATCTATATAATAAGCTACAGTTTTGTGGGGGGTACAAACAACGGTTAGGATCTGTCTTTGAGAGGGGAATAGAATGAGGGGGCAAGATAAGCTAACGTAAGGGTGAGTGTGATTCACCTGGGTAGGGGGGAACGGTTGAGATTGTATAGAGTTAAGATGAAGGGTTGAAATTAGTGAATAAAATAATAAATAAGAGAAGGATTCAATTGTAAAAGAAAAATTATTTATAATTATTTGAAGGATTTTTATGTAAAAAAACAAGGTTATTTTTGGTATTAATCCTATTGTTTAGCTGGCATCTAAACGTGGTCCCCCTCCCCCATAATTGGGATCGACCTGTCCTTCCGGATCCCCCCTATTCTGAACGCTGACGTCACCTGTACGTGGCCTCCGTCCCCCATCCCATCTTCTTCTCTACTCCAGCAAAGGAATACTACAAGTAGAGAGAATGCAGTGAAAAAAAGCAAGAGAGAGAGAGAGAAGGTTTAGAATTCATTGGCTTTTGCTCGGCATCGGAAGCGCCCGGCCTGTTGCTGCTAGAGAGAGAGAGAGAGAGGGAGAGCTATAGAGAGAGAGAGAGAGCTCCAAATGCCCGTCCAGGAAATCTTCGGCGGCCGGCCGGCTGGAAGCGTCCGTCCAGGAAATCTTCGGCGGCCGGCCGGCCGGGGCGGTGGATCTGGCGGTGTGGCGATTGGGGGAGGTAGCCAGGCAGGTAAGGTCGTTGCTGCTAGAGAGAGAGACATAGAAATAGATAGATAGATAGATAGAGAGAGAGTGAGAGAGCTAGAGAGAGAGACCGGGGTCGGATCGAAGTTACGGCGGGAGGACCGGGGTCGGATCGGGGATCGGAGCTACAACCGTCCATCCGTTTGTCGAAGCCGCTGCCCGCCGTCTGTCCGTCCGTCGTTTGAAGCCGCTGCTCACCGTCCGTCGAAGCCGTTGCTCACCGACCAATGGATCAGGGCCGCTGCTCACCGTTCGTCCGTCGAAGCCACTGCCCACCGTGAGAGAAACGGGGGAAGAGAGAGAGAGAGAGAGAGAGAGAGAGAGAGAGAGAGTGATGGCTGTGATTGGGCCTGTGAGAGAAACGGGTGAAGAGAGAGAGAGAGATGGCTGTGATCGGGACTGTTAAGTCCGTGAAGTTCAGCTCAAAATCACTTAACCCCCTATAGTTACATTCATCTATAGTTGCCCCCCTACAGTTTAGTCTATCAAAACCCCTACAGCTTGCCCCCCTGAATTTTAGATCAAAAACACTTAACCCCTCTATAATTTAAAAACTATATTTTAGCCCCTATCAATTCAGTTTTGATCAGATAAAAATTTACCAAATGAGGGTTTAGTGTTTTTGTGCTAAACCTTTCATGTCCTCCCCCCCCCCCTTCTCTCTCTCTCTTTCTCTCTCTAAATCAATAAAAATCCCTCTATGTTTCCATACATGATGCAGACAATAAATTAGGATAAGTTGCATTTTACCCCCTAAGGTTTGGCCCAAAATCATTTAACCAAGCTGTACCTTTTTTTTACCATATCAGTCCCTATAGTTTAAATTAACAATACATTTTCTTTTCTTTTTTTTTTCCCCCAACATCACCTTCATGCCTCATCTTCATCATTCATCTAGCATCATAGCATAGATTCAATTTCAAATTTTTGATTTCAAATAATCTTCCCCCCTATTTCTTTTATCTCTGTGTGAACAAATCACTCCTGATTCGCACTCAACCATGATGGCATGCAACTGACGTGGCAGCGTACAACTGTTTGCTAAATTTCACTAGCGATATTTAAATATTTAACACCACCAGTTGTACACTGCCGCGTCAGTCGTACCGAGCAGAATTGGGAAAACCTTCTAGCTGAATAGCATTTCTCTTTTTTAATGGGAGGCGGGTTAAGAGGAGAGTGGCTGGTCTGCGGGTATGTTTAAAGAGGGTTTTTTTTTGCTGGTTTTTCTTGCTCTAGATGCTAAGTGAAGCATTTGGACTTATTGGACTGTTTATGGAAGAATAGAGAGCCATCCAACTTTTCAACCCCTCAAATGTTTTCGTTCCCGCTAAATATAACTGCCTCCGTCGAATTTGAGCACTAATGCCAAATGCCGCCGAAGGTGATAGTCCGAATATCAACATATTTTCTTCGAGTCTTTGTAGTCGGGTCTCTGAGGTTTGACGATATTGGTGGGGGCGCCACGACCTAATGTAGGAGCTGTTGAATGGATTTTTTTTGCCCTAACTGTTTGTGGGCGTCCTCCACCGAAAATGTTTTGTTGCTGAAGCCAGTTGTTGTGGCCACCAAAGGCATCCTAACCAGGCGTGGTCCGCCCCAGATCGGTGAATCGCACTCGGATCTCTCTCTTCTCTCTCTCTCTCTCTCTCTCTCTCTCTTACTCTCTCTCTCTCTCTCTCTCTCTCTCTTCAGGCGTCAGATGGAAGGGACCCCAGCTGCCCGTGCTGCCCGCTGACATCAATCACAGTTGTCACCCATCGATGATCGGGGGGAATGTTCACGCCAAGTATGTGTAACACCTGTGGTGTTAGATTTGAGAATAATAGAAATCCTCCATGGCTAGTTTCGTCTTTTTACAGCCAGACTTTTTCTTTGGGCTTTTTCCTAATAAATGGATCGTAAACCTATGAGATATTTTACATTCACATTCTCCGTAACTTCGAGCATGTCACGATGGTACGTTCCGTGCAACGATCATGTGTATGCGCAGCCAGTTTCGGCAGCCCGGCAGGTAAACCCTAGAAAAGCGATAATTGGTCGATAGCTGTAGCTGTTTTATTTCTTACAATAGATTGGGTGATCGGATCGTAACAAAACAAGATACGTTAGATGAGGCTCTAAGAGAGCCTTCCAATGAGCCTGAGTTAGGGTCGATCCGACACCCGGGTGAATAGTTATTGGTATTTTAGGTTTTGGAGTCTTTCCTTCTTTTCTGGAGATTTAGGAGTCAGAAAATTATGTACCAAGCGCTAACGCGTTCGCGTTGTTGAGACCTTTCCAACGAATCCTCTCGAGCCCTATTCCGACTTCCGGTTTGATAGTTACGACCTATTATTCTTTTCAGCCTGGTTGATGGACGAATCGCACCCGGATTCCAACCGAGCCCGGTTCAGGGCTCGGGACCGAGCCCGACCAGCCGTAGAGCCTACCTCCCGGTCTCCTAGCATAGTTTAAGCTCTTTTGATCTCCCTCCCCAGTCGTTTGAAATCCAAAATTCGGATGAGACTAATTGGGCAAGATTTGGGGACGATAAACCTATATCTTTCATTCCTTATCCCCTCCCCCTTAGTAGGAGGTCTTAACCGACCCTATCTCCCCAGCCCTACTTATCTTAACCACGTGCCCTCATCACCCTATTTATTTAACCGATCGGGTAAGAGGGAGAGAACGAGAGAGAAGAGAGAGAGAACGTGAGATAACGTGAGAAAAAGAGAGAGAGAGAGAGAGAACGAGAGAGAGAGAGAAGGACGTAGTAGAGAGAGAGAGAGAGGATGGGAGAAGAAGAGAGAGAACGGGAGATAGAGAGAGAGAAGAAGAAGAGATGGAAGGAGAGGATCGGAACACCCCGACCCGCCCCTCGTCGGAGCACCGGCGAGCGCACCTACACCCCCAGGTCAGCCCCTTCTCCTCCCATCTCCTCCGCGACCCCCTTCCTCCTCCCTTGCCACGGCCCACACGGGCGGACACCGCCGTCGCATCGAACCCCTCCCCGGCGCACCACCACCGGCCGTAGACCCCGCGCGACCCACCCCGTCGTCCAAGCTTTTGGGGCTCCGACGAGGGCTCCGGCCGCCTCCCACCGCGCCTCCTCCGTGGGGGTGGTGCGGGAGAGGTCGGCCGAGCGCTCGCCGGCGCTCCAGGCCGCCCCTCCCGTCGGCCGCCGGTGCACAGAATCAGCCCCCCCCCCCCGCTGTTCTCGTGGAGAAGATGAACATGGGGGGGGCAAAACAGTAACTTCCCAGGTTTTAATTAAAACCCAGACCCGAACCATTTAGCCCTGCAACCCGACCCAATTGCACTGCAACCCCACCCGCTTAAGTGCACAGCAGACCCGGCCCAACAGTGAACCGGTCTGGTTCACCTAAACCAGACCAGTGAACCAGTGAATTTTGGTTCGACTGCCATTTCTCCGTCCGAACTCGGAATTGGACGAAACCAGCGCCATTTCGACTGGCTCGGAAATTCCTACCTGTTGGTCATAGTCTAGAATAGTAATTGTACTGTTTAATACCCTGTTTTATCCTTGGACCGAATCTTATCGCGGTACCGTGGTTTGACCGCCGTTTCATCGTCCGAACTTGGATTCAAACCAGCAGCATTGTGCTCAGAACATTGAGCCCTATCTTTTAAACCTAGAATATAACCCTAGAACCTCTTCTACCCTAGTGAACCAACCATGCGATCGGTTTTATCGGTTCTACATGGTTTGACCAGAAACCATCCGACCGAAGTCGGATTCCAGCGAAACTGGAACCATCGGAAAGGGTTCTTCGAGCCCGATTCGATGAGTAGGTTTAGCTTCTGTTTACTTGATTGGCCTAGTATTGTTTAGGTTCGAGTTCTTCAGTCGCACGGATTTGCGTGATGTCGACTCAATGTTGGTCCCCTATCGAGGGTGCCCGACTATCCTTGGCATAGAACCCTCGTCGTTGACTCTTATGTTTTAATCGATAGAGTTATGATGCGGAGCTGTGGTTATTATCAGACCTTGATCGTGGTGATCCAGCGGAGACGGATCAGAAGCAACTAGCAAGCCGGAGTCGTGTGCGATCGACAACCAGGTGACATCTACTACCCTTGCGTGGTCTTTAATAGTGGGAAATGAGAATGACTAAGGATAGGTGTCCATGACACTGCATGCGGGCCCCGCCGGGCATCGTCGCATGTGGTCAAGTGGACCCCGCCTTGCATGCGGAGTCGCGAGTCCGGCGACGCATGCTTAAAATAATAATAATAATAATAATAATTGCTTTTGATTGTATGCATGGACACCATAATTAGGATTCCCTTAAATTAAACAATAAATTGAATAACTAATAACTATCGGGGCCCACCCTCCTGAGAGGAGTATGGCAACCCTAGCACACGGGTCACTGGGATGAGTGTCTTACTTTATTGATTTTTTATGTCGCATGGGTTGCGAGAGGAGTACGGGACCAGGGGTAAATTGTTGGAAATTGTTAAGCATTAAATATACCTTTTGTAGCTTCAGTATATATGTTGAAAGATGTTATATGAGAATCTACCTGGTTAGAAGGTAGGGACCCCGTGCGCGCAAGGGCCGTGAACCACCCTGCGCGTACAGCCGAAGTTAAGTAGGTTAGGGGTCACGGGCAAGGGTTGTGGTAAAGCCAATAGGAGGTACCCTCAAGTAGGGATTGGCCTAGCAACCCTGTCCCGGGGAGTTGAAGTCCCTATAGTAAAGCAAGTTGGGCGGTAGAGCTCCACCGTGAAAGACGGGAAACCCCTTATGATCATCTGGGTGACTAGTGCATGGTGTTGGTGGATGCACGGCGAGAGAGTTGGCCCTCTACATCGAAATAAAAGGCCCTATAGTAATGCCCGACCGGGGGCAGGATGAACAAAATATCCGGGGTTCACATTTTGATAGAGTGTGTTTTATCTGTACATGAATTTAGAATTGTATGACTGTTCACATGATGATCTCGTGACTTTAAATGAATGTTTTATTTAGTTTGTTCTTTAATACTGTAGAACATTGAATGGACTTTATGTTAGATAACCCAGTGACAGTAGGAATTGCATGTGAACTTAGACTACTGATAGGTTTAGGTTTCATTCTGCAAACTTTGATTCTACTAGAACTGATAGATCTTATCTTATTTTATTAAGATTAGTTGTCTCATATTATTAAAGACTATTAGGATGTCACTAGCCATTAATTTGGCTAATCTCTCAATTTCCTATTGGGGGCTACTCTTTCCCACGAGTAGGCTCAGTTGCAGGTCCGAAGGCTCAGGAGTAGCAGTAGGAGTCCAGAGGCGGAGTTAGAGTTGCAGTGTCACCTTTCTACTTAGTACGTTAGTCTTGTAGTCCTTTCGCTTCAGTTATTGTAATTGTTTTGGAATAAGAGTTTTCATTAGTTAGTTAGTATTCTATGGTTGTAGTTGCAATGGTTCCAGCTGAATTCTTTTGGGTAGGCCTCTCCTCAAGGCCCCAAGCCTAGGATAGATCATGATGAAAATATAAGTGTATACAAATGACTAAATTGATTAACCTTGTAGATAGGAACCCTAGACTGGTGCACTTGAGTGTTAGGTAGTGGGTAAAACCACTTGGCTAGCCGTAGGAGGCTTGAGCCTCGTGTTCCCTCAGATAGACTCCTGTCAGTATATAGTGGCACCGACAGGTCACTCATACTGAGAGGATATGACTTTTGAAGGTCGATCTTGACTAGATAATGTCTTCTCTCTATTGACATTTCTCTTTCTCTGCTTTTTAAATAAAAAATGTTTTCGAGAAATCAAATTTAAAAGATTCCCCTCTTGTTTCTCCCTCCTTCTTGTTTTTCATATTAGAGAGCGTAGAAGAAGCCCTGTGAGAACCCAAATTGGTGTAATCAATTGACCAGACCCAAAACCCTCTTCTTTTTCTCACCTCACACCCCAGGGATCGGTCTTCAGATTTCTGGGGCGTGACAGCTGGTATCAGAGCTTAGGGATATGTTCCTAGGGGTTTTGTTAGGATGTGGTTCGTGTTTTGCTATTCTTTCTTCGGAAAGTTTAGACTCTAGTGGTGTTAGAATGTTTTCTAGAGTTTGTATAGATATTGAGACGATAGAATTATCGTAGTACCTAGTGGCGGTATAGCGATTATTTCTAAGGATAAGGACCTAGGGTTAATCATACTTGGAGAACTGGTTTTGTTTGAGGAATTGATCTGTAACTAAGAACTGTCTATGATTGAGTTTTTGATTGATCGAGAATTGTGAATCAATCTATATGTCGTGTGAGTATGATTGTATTTGAACTCTGATGTGCTGTAATGTTTAGGTTTAGAGTTAGTCGTTGTAACTCGGGTGATAGTTCTTAAGAAGGAGCCACGTGGAACATCTTAACCAAGGGTGGTGTTTCTTGATCTCTAGGCAGAAGTATAGTGTTTGAGTGTATATCAAAGTATAGATTGGGAGTCTTCTAATATGGATTCTCTTGAACTTTCTAGTGGTAAGGAGCTGACCAAGGACTAGATATTCAACTCTAGTTAGTAATTTTGGTTGATTGGTTTTGGAATGGATGTCTTTGAATATATCTGGAAGGATATATATCCTTGATGGTTTATCTGGCATGGTTGTGAGGTTGCTCTTTTGTTGGTTTTGTTTTTTTTTCGTTGACCCTAAGCGCTAGAAACCTAGTCGGTGTTTTATGATTCCTTGATCTTTGTTGACCCTTAGTATTTAGAGACCTAGTCAGTATTTAGGATCCCTTGATCTTCGTTGACCCTTAGTACTAAAGACTTAGTTGGTGTTTTAGGATTTTTTGATTCTTGTTGACCATTGGTACTAGAGACCTAGTTGGTGTTTTTAGGATTGTCTATTATCTCGTTATAGATGTAATAATTAGATTAGTTTTCTTGTTAGATCTCTCTGGTGTATCGTGGGTTATAATTAGCTTGGTGTAGAGCTTGTGTGTTTTTTTTAATGGATCCTATGAGTAATAATGATGACTCGTGGGGATAATGGTTTCAATGAGTATACCAGGATATGAAAATCTCAGGTGATAGTTTGAATTTCCTATGGTTAGTAGATTACAGGATACATTGATACTGGCTCTTGCAAAAGAGTACGCACTGTTCCTAGGGAACTTTGGCGGTGGATGATGATTGTCCGGTAGAGGACATACTGTGGCCATGCACTGACTCTTCGGAGGCTTTGGTGGTTGGTTTCGCAGTTTTTATTGGAACTCGCGGGAGAGAGCGCACTGGCTAGATGACAGTGACGTTAAGATAGAATTGAGATAATTGAGTACTAGAAAGATGTTAGCGACGATGTCAGGAGGACTGCCTATGTTTATAAAATTTGAGAATACCTTATCAGTTGGACTCTTAAGAATGATCATTATTTTGCCGATTCACCCCGCTTTGTTTCTAATTATTATTCGATTCTAGTAACTTTTGTTTGCTTCAATTTCTTTTGAGTGATTGCTTTTAGTTCTCAGAATGTTAAGATTGTGCTAGTTCCCTCAGTTGTCCCTTTTTCTAAGTTGTCCCTATTTGTCTCGGGTACTTTATTCTTATTTTTGTATGGTTGCGAGGTTTCCGTCTAGCTATCTCGATGTTTAGTTTAGGGTAGAATTTAGTACTTGGTATCGATCTGCTCAGTCGATATTAGTTGGCCATTAGTTTTCTAGTAGGTAGTTTCTTCAGCCAACTCATAATAGTTTTGGTTTAGGATCGATCCCCCCGTCTTGTAGTGAGCCATTGGAATGACTATCTATTGCCAGAGTGTAGCTATCTAGTTTGGACCCACTTGCGAAATAGATTTTTGGGCATTTGTTCGTTAGTCCCTTGAGCAGTATTGGTAGTTCGGTTAGTATAGGTGTTGGTCTCATAGGAATCTTATAGGATTTTAGTTTAGTATTAGATACACGTTAGGCGTACTAGTTGAGGCATCTCTTTTGTCAAATCATTCTGGAATGTGTACTTAAGCATATGTGTATGGGCGCATATGTGTAGTATACATTGCTATGATTGTAGAGTCGATACCAAAAGTATAAATTATATATGGGTGTATGGGCACTCATATACATTGATATACCTTTTATATCAGCACTGACAATTGAGTGCATTTTAAGTTTCTGAATCTATGAGTTTTGGTAGTTAGCCTACCGAGGAGGACACCCCTCGGTAGTACTAATAAGGGGGATGCCCCTTATCTAGTCAGGGTTAATGATCAGAACTCATGATTTTGGTCTAATCCGTAATGCTTAGAATGGGAAATGGAAATCAAAACTCGTATTCGCGATCGATGCGAGAATTTGGTGGTTCATTTCTATTCTAATAATTATGAGAGTCGATTCGTATAATGTTTAGGTTAGTAGAGAGAGTAGAATTGTGAATAGTAGAGGATCAGGGTTTTCTTTTAGTAAGATTAGGTGTAGTGACTTGGCTTTCTTGTTGGCAGTGTTAGTGATGATCTTCGTACTCGTTATAGTTAACTTTTCATTGCTATAATGTTCTTGTTTTGGTAGTAGAGATGAGTGGACTCGTATATATGATTTTTGTAGTTGAATTTTCGGGACGAAAATTTTTTTAAGGTGTGTAGGTTGTAACACCTGTGGTGTTAGATTTGAGAATAATAGAAATCCTCCATGGCTAGTTTCGTCTTTTTACAGCCAGACTTTTTCTTTGGGCTTTTTCCTAATAAATGGATCATAAACCTATGAGATGTTTTACGTTCACATTCTCCGTAACTTCGAGCATGTCACGATGGTGCGTTCCGTGCAACGATCATGTGTATGCGCAGCCAGTTTCGGCAGCCCGGCAGGTAAACCCTAGAAAAGCGATAATTGGTCGATAGCTGTAGCTGTTTTATTTCTTACAATAGATCGGGTGATCGGATCGTAACGAAACAAGATACGTTAGATAAGGATCTGAGAGAGACTTCCAATGAGCCTGAGTTAGGGTCGATCCGACATCCGGGTGAATAGTTATTGCTATTTTAAGTTTTGGAGTCTTTCCTTTTTTTCGGGAGATTTAGGAGTCAGAAAATTATGTACCAAGCGCTAACGCGTTCGCGTTGTCGAGACCTTTCCAACGAATCCTCTCGGCACCTATTCCGACTTCCGGTTTGATAGTTACGACCTATTATTCTTTTCAGCCCGGTTGATGGACGAATCGCACCCGGATTCCAACCGAGCCCGGTTCAGGGCTCGGGACCGAGCCCGACCAGCCGTAGAGCCTACCTCCCGGTCTCCTAGCATAGTTTAAGCTCTTTTGATCTCCCTCCCCAGTCGTTTGAAATCCAAAATTCGGATGAGACTAATTGGGCAAGATTTGGGGACGATAAACCTATATCTTTCATTCCTTATCCCCTCCCCCTTAGTAGGAGGTCTTAACCGACCCTATCTCCCCAGCCCTACTTATCTTAACCACGTGCCCTCATCACCCTATTTATTTAATCGATCGGGTAAGAGGGAGAGAACGAGAGAGAAGAGAGAGAGAACGTGAGATAACGTGAGAAAAAGAGAGAGAGAGAGAGAGAACGAGAGAGAGAGAGAAGGACGTAGTAGAGAGAGAGAGAGAGAGGACGGGAGAAGAAGAGAGAGAACGGGAGACAGAGAGAGAGAAGAAGAAGAGATGGAGGGAGAGGATCGGAACACCCCGACCCGCCCCTCGCTGGAGCACCGGCGAGCGCACCTACACCCCCAGGTCAGCCCCTTCTCCTCCCATCTCCTCCACGACCCCCTTCCTCCTCCCTTGCCACGGCCTGCACGGGCGGACACCGCCGTCGCACCGAACCCCTCCCCAGCGCACCACCACCGGCCGTAGACCCCGCGCGACCCACCCCTCCGTCCAAGCTTTTGGGGCTCCGACGAGGGCTCCGGCCGCCTCCCACTGCGCCTCCTCCGTGGGGGTGGTGCGGGAGAGGTCGGCCGAGCGCTCGCCGGCGCTCCAGGCCGCCCCTCCCGTCGGCCGCCGGTGCACAGAATAAGCCCCCCCCCCCCCGCTGTTCTCGTGGAGAAGATGAACATGGGGGGGGGCAAAATAGTAACTTCCCAGGTTTTAATTAAAACCCAGACCCGAACCATTTAGCCCTGCAACCCGACCCAACTGCACTGCAACCCGACCCGCTTAAGTGCACAGCAGACCCGGCCCAACAGTGAACCGGTCTGGTTCACCTGAACCAGACCAGTGAACCAGTGAATTTTGGTTCGACTGCCATTTCTCCGTCCGAACTCGGAATTGGACGAAACCAGCGCCATTTCGACCGGATCGGAAATTCCTACCTGTTGGTCATAGTCTAGAATAGTAATTATACTGTTTAATACCCTGTTTTATCCTTGGACCGAATCTTATCGCGGTACCGTGGTTTGACCGTCGTTTCATCGTCCGAACTTGGATTCGGACGAAACCAGCGGCATTGTGCTCAGAACATTGAGCCCTATATTTTAAACCTAGAATATAACCCTAGAACCTCTTCTACCCTAGTGAACCAACCATGCGATCGGTTTTATCGGTTCTACGTGGTTTGACCCGAAACCATCCGACCGAAGTCGGATTCTAGCGAAACTGGAACCATCGGAAAGGGTTCTTCGAGCCCGATTCGATGAGTAGGTTTAGCTTCTGTTTACTTGATTGGCCTAGTATTGTTTAGGTTCGAGTTCTTCAGTCGCACGGATTTGCGTGCTGTCGACTCAATGTTGGTCCCCTATCGAGGGTGCCCGACTATCCTTGGCATAGAACCCTCGTCGTTGACTCTTATGTTTTAATCGATAGAGTTGTGATGCGGAGCTGTGGTTATTATCAGACCTTGATCGTGGTGATCCAGCGGAGACGGATCAGAAGCAACTAGCAAGTCGGAGTCGTGTGCGATCGACAACCATGTGACATCTACTACCCTTGCGTGGTCTTTAATAGTGGGAAATGAGAATGACTAAAGGTAGGTGTCCATGACACTGCATGCGGGCCCCGCCGGGCATCGTCGCATGTGGTCAAGTGGACCCCGCCTTGCATGCGGAGTCGCGAGTCCGGCGATGCATGCTTAAAATAATAATAATAATAATAATGATTGCTTTTGATTGTATGCATGGACACCGTAATTAGGATTCCCTTAAATTAAACAATAAATTGAATAACTAATAACTATCGAGGCCCACCCTCCTGAGAGGAGTATGGCAACCCTAGCACACGGGTCACTGGGATGAGTGTCTTACTTTATTGATTTATTATGTCGCATGGGTTGCGAGAGGAGTACGGGACCAGGGGTAAATTGTTGGAAATTGTTAAGCATTAAATATACCTTTTGTAGCTTCAGTATATATGTTGAAAGATGTTATATGAGAATCTACCTGGTTAGAAGGTAGGGACCCCGTGCGCGCAAGGGCCGTGAACCACCCTGCGCGTACAGCCGAAGTTAAGTAGGTTAGGGGTCACGGGCAAGGGTTGTGGTAAAGCCAATAGGAGGTGCCCTCGAGTAGGGATTGGCCTAGCAACCCTGTCCCAGGGAGTTGAAGTCCCCATAGTAAAGCAAGTTGGGCGGTAGAGCTCCACCGTGAAAGACGGGAAACCCCTTATGATCATCTGGGTGACTAGTGCATGGTGTTGGTGGATGCACGGCGAGAGAGTTGGCCCTCTACATCGAAATAAAAGGCCCTATAGTAATGCCCGACCGGGGGCAGGATGAACAAAATATCCGGGGTTCACATTTTGATAGAGTGTGTTTTATCTGTACATGAATTTAGAATTGTATAACTGTTCACATGATGATCTCGTGACTTTAAATTAATGTCTTATTTAGTTTGTTCTTTAATACTGTAGAACATTGAATGGACTTTATGTTAGATAACCCAGTGACAGTAGGAATTGCATGTGAACATAGACTACTGATAGGTTTAGGTTTCATTCTGCAAACGTTGATTCTACTAGAACTGATAGATCTTATCTTATTTTATTAAGATTAGTTGTCTTATATTATTAAAGACTATTAGGATGTCACTAGCCATTAATTTGGCTAATCTCCTAATTTCCTATTGGGGGCTACTCTTTCCCACGAGTAGGCTCAGTTGCAGGTCCGGAGGCTCAGGAGTAGCAGTAGGAGTCCAGAGGCGGAGTTAGAGTTGCAATGTCACCTTTCTACTTAGTACGTTAGTCTTGTAGTCCTTTCGCTTCAGTTATTGTAATTGTTTTGGAATAAGAGTTTTCATTAGTTAGTTAGTATTCTATGGTTGTAGTTACAATGGTTCCAGCTGAATTCTTTTGGGTAGGCCTCTCCTCAAGGCCCCAAGCCTAGGATAGATCATGATGAAAATATAACTGTATACAAATGACTAAATTGATTAACCTTGTAGATAGGAACCCTAGACTGGTGCACTTGAGTGTTAGGTAGTGGGTAAAACCACTTGGCTAGCCGTAGGAGGCTTGAGCCTCGTGTTCCCTCAGATAGACTCCTGTCAGTATGTAGTGGCACCGACAGGTCACTCATACTGAGAGGATATGACTTTTGAAGGTCGATCTTGACTAGATAATGTCTTCTCTCTATTGACATTTCTCTTTCTCTGCTTTTTAAATAAAAAATGTTTTCGAGAAATCAAATTTAAAAGATTCCCCTCTTGTTTCTCCCTCCTTCTTGTTTTTCATATTAGAGAGCGTAGAAGAAGCCCTGTGAGAACCCAAATTGGTGTAATCAATTGACCAGACCCAAAACCCTCTTCTTTTTCTCACCTCACACCCCAGGGATCGGTCTTCAGATTTCTGGGGCGTGACAGTATGGGTCCTCGTTGATGCTTGGTCAAGTCTGCAAGATCAAACTCAAATCCTTCTCTAGCCGGATGCAGGTTTTTGGGATCTTTCTATCTTTCTCTATCTCTACCTTTTATATTTATTTAAGAAACTATGTAGAGGTTGGGGGACTCAATTCAGTTGTGAATTAGATTTGAATGTGTAGTTTCTTACCGCCGAAGGCGGTCGTTGCAGTTCCAAAGGTGGGCTTTGCCGACGAATTAGATTATTTTCGTCATGTGTGGGCTCCCCATCCGAATGTGGGTGCCCCCATTGATTATGGGCATCGCCGAACCAATTTTTCACCTTGCTCGAGTGCCGACAAACATGAGAATCATCCCTTATGAAATATTGTCACTACCCTCAAACTATTACCATTACTCACGAAATATTGTTATCACCCTCGAAATATTATATTGCTCTCGAAATATTTTGTTGTCATTTTTTAAAATATTGTCACATTCCTCGAAATATTGTTCTCGCCCTCGAAATCTTTTTCGTGCCGACAAGCACGGGCATTACTAGTCTATATAATAAGGGACAACGGTTGTGGGGGGGACAAATGAACTAAGACAAACCAGCGGCTGAGATTTATAGAAAGGAGGGGGATAAACATCAATGACTAGGATTTACTCTTCAAATTTGAATTCAAACTCATCCCCCTCTTTTTCCCCTTTCAAATTTGAAATCACAGTAATTAAATCACTCCAGCTGTACTCTCTCTCTTTTCTTGAGCCCAGCGCTAGCCACACAACCAGCTACTCCCCCCCTGAATAGTCGTGTAAAAGCCACACAACCATCTACTACCGCCTCAATAATCCAGAGAGAGAGAGAATGAGAGAAAGAGAGAGGACTCCGGTTTTGCAGCCAAGGTGGAGGTGCCTCCAGCACCAAAGAAACCCCATTCGCAGCCAATGCGGTGATGCCTCAAGAACCAAAGAAACCCTATTCGCAGCTGTGGGTGCAAATTTTGGCAAGAAGTATGCAAAACAGCGGGACCCACCGGCCCTGCCTGGTGGGCCCCCGAGTACCACAGCGGGACCCACCGGCCCTGCCTGGTGGGCCCCCGAAAACTACAGCGGGACCCCACTGGCCCTGCCTGGTGGGCCCCCGAGTACCACAGCGGGACCCACCGGCCCTGCCTGGTGGGCCCCCGAAGACTACAGCGGAACCCACCAGCCCTGCCTGGTGGGCCCCCGAGTACCACAGCGGGACCCACCGGCCCTGCCTGGTGGGCCCCCGAGTACCACAGCGGGACCCATCGGCCCTGCCTGGTGGGCCCCCGAAGACTGCAGCGGGACCCACCGACCCTGCCTGGTGGGCCCAAGAGCCTGTAGAATCCCCCCCAGGAGACGGTAGCAGGGTCCACCAGCTTTACCTGGAGGATCCCCAGATACGGCAGCAGAAACCGCTATTTGCCCCAGAATTCCTCCCCGGGAAGTCTATAAATAACAGAGCCTTCGAATGTAAAGGGATCGGATTTTCAAAACCTGAAACTCCAGAACTCAAACCAGAGCTCTGAAAACAGATCAGTGCCATCATCTGATATCTGTCTCAGAAACCTCTATCTCCTCTTACCCTCTATCTCACCTTGATCTTCTTCTTGTCTTTGAACAAGTCGAAGAAACTTCAGTGACACTCGGCCTGTCGAGGTCACTTCGAAATAAGTGTTAGTGAATTCGGGTTGCTCCCTATAGCACGGAGACGTAGGCTTCGGCTGAACTCCGAGATCACTTCTCGTGTTAATTCTCTCTGGTTGCTTCTCTGTTAGCATATCAAAAGCTGCAATTCCAATCGATAGATCAAACAACGATCTTCGACTTCAAATTCGACTGACTGGTGAGGCAAGGTCTTCGGGTCGGCACGAAGATTTTCCCCCACAGTTTGGCGCCGTCTGTGGGATCCGAGCAAAAAGTCGAGCTCTCCGCTACTACTTGATCGGTTGAGCATACAACCGATCTTGATAATCAAACTTCCTCGCCCCCTCGGCTGATCAGACAACTGATCGGACGTCGGCACTCTCGTTGCACCTTTCGCTCTCTGAATGGCGAGGACGAAACACCAGGGTCAACCAGAAGGAAGTAACACTCAACAACAAGCTCGTCCTGAGACTCGATCAATGAGTCAAAGGCTCAACTTCGGACAGCCCCTTGCTGTTCCTGAGATGGGGGTTCGCTCGGGGAGCGGAAGATCTGTCGATCGACCGATCGCCCATCCTGCCCGGCAATCAATTGGGCAAACAGTCCCCGCTCCTGCTGAAGACCCTCCATCGACCTACCAAATTTCTGCGGTCGACTTCCAACTGCTCCAATTGGCGAAGCAAAATGCTACTCTCACCGCTGAGAGGGATGCTCTTAAGAAAGCAGCTTCCGAGGTCGGGATCGCTCTACCTATTCCCTCTGCAAGTGAGAGGATCGATCTTCCTCGACATTCAATCCACTCCGAGCAACGGAGGTCAATGGGCACTGCTGCCCTCGAGAGGATTCGACGCGACCCAACTCCCTCTGCTGCCCCCTGGAAGCAAAGTGTTCGGGACCGTCTCGACGACGAGTCCTCCCAATCATCTTCTGGCCGCAACTGCAATAAGAGGGCACCTTCAAAGCTCAACATACAAAGGAAGCACCAGATGAAAGGTGCTCCTTCAAAGAGTAGAGTCTCCCCTTCCATTCCACTTCAACGTGGACTTGGATCAGACCTTAGACACCGACTTCAACCGGCAAATACTTCGATGCCCGAGCAAGACCTTGCGATCTTGCCTCTTGACCCACCTCTAGGTCGAGGACATGGTCGCAGGGATGGGTATTCCTCCGCCGGACCTCTCCATCGAAGCCTATTCGAATCAACATTTCCAAGGGGATGGAGAACTCCTATCCTCCCCAAATTCAACTGCGTCCGAGGAGATCCTACTCTCCGCATCCTCGCATTCAAGCAAGCTCTAACGCCGCACGAAGAAGAAAACAACGTGCTCTGCCGCACCTTCGCAGGAAGTCTCGATGAGCCGTCACTCGACTGGTATCACAATCTCCGAGCTGGGTCCATCACCCAGTTCGATGTTTTGGCTAAACTCTTCGTGCAGCATTATCAACTCAATCTGAAGCCAGAGAAGAAGCTCGACTCTCTCTATCGGCTAAGGATGGGTGCTGACGAGACTCTCCGAAGTTTCACTAGGAGATTTCGCAACGAGCATGCTGCCCTCTCTGGAAGACATCTGGATGATCAAGCCATCATGTTGGCTTTCCAGAACGCTCTCCGCTTCGATCTACACATCTACAACGACTTCATCCGTAATCCCCCTCCTTCTCTGGGTGCTATGTTCGATCGAATCCAGAGAGAGATCGAGGTCGAAGATGATCAAGTCGCTCGGAAAGGGCGAGAAACAAAGAGAAGGCCTACTGAGAGAGAAGCTCCAAAGTATGCTGCCAAAGCACACAACGCTGAGGCAGCAGCCCCTCCAGCCAACAAACGATCAAAGAATGACGGGCATCGATCTCCAACGAAGACCACTTTCACCGAGTGGAATATGTCGGTCGAACAGATCCTCGATCGTATTCAACATGAGGAGTTCCTTCGAAGGCCCAATCCTCTCCAGCCAAACTCCAAGTTCACGGCTGACAAAACTGTTTATTGCGATTTCCATCAAAGCCATGGCTATTCCACCGATCGGTGCTATCGGCTAAAGTTTCATCTCGAAGACTTGCTGAGAGAAGACCATCTCCATGAATTCACCAGAGAAGGACAAGATCAATGTCGATCCTCTGCAAAGGGGAAAGAAGTTTGCTGGATTCATCAGATCTCTTACAACCCATCACCTCTCACCGTGAATGCCAATATCTTTGGCATTCATGGATCATTGCACAATCAATCAGTGACCGGGAAGGAAGTCGATCGACAGATTAGGCGCATCTTCCATGTTCGATCTACTGCAAACAAAGAAGATACCTGGATCGAGAAGCCCATCGAAGGCCTTGCTTGGCCGTCCATCGTCTTCAACGACACTGATCTTCAAGGAGTTCATACTCCACATCGAGACCCCCTGGTTTTGAAACTCATCATCGACGGAAGCACCATCAATCGAATCCTTATCGACACCGGGAGTTCTATCGACATTATGTTCTCAGACTGCTTCAAACGTCTGGGACATAAATATCAAACCCTTGACGTTGTTCCAACTGTGATCACTGGTTTCAACGGCGAACAAAGCATCACGGTGGGTGAGTCAAGATTCACCATCGACCTCAGCCAAGAGACTCGAGTCTCAGTGAGGTTTGCGATCGTCGAGGGAACGTCCAGCTACAACGCCATTCTCGGACGACCATTCCTCCACCAGATCAATGCCATCTCCTCTTCTTATCATCAACTACTCAAGTTTGCAACTGGAGAAGGCATCATCTGCATTCGAGGCGATCAACAAGCTGGAAGGTCTTGTGAGGCTGCTGCGGCTAAGACTGATCGAAAGATCAACATTGCTCCTCCAAAGCGACCACGAGATGAAGCTGGTCCCTCTTCCAAATAGCAATTAAAGGAGATTCCGCTGACCGAACCTCCACCAATCGAATGGGAAGCATCACCTTCAATTGAAGAAATCATCCCAATCAACATCGGCAGCGGAGATCTCCCTCGACAAACTTTTATTGGTACCGGTCTTAGCGACGCAGAAGCGCAAGACATGGCATCCTTCCTCCAGTCCAATATCGACGTCTTCGCTTGGTGCTTCGAAGACATGCCTGGTATCAATCCAGATGACGCTTGTCACCGACTTGCGATCAAAGAAGAAGTGAAGCCTGTCAAGCAAAAGCCACGCACCATCCGACCAGAACTGCAAGTTGTCGTTCAAGAAGAAATCACCAAGCTACTCGCAGCAGGCTTCATCCGAGAAGTAGAGTATCCTACCTGGATCTCTAACATAGTTGCTGTTCTAAAGAAGAACGGGAAGGTCAGAGTCTGCATCGACTTTACCAATCTCAACAAGGCTTGCCCCAAAGACCCATTCCCTATGCCAAGGATTGATATACTTGTCGATGCCACTGCTGGCCACGAGCTATTGTCTTTCATGGATGGGTACTCTGGATATAATCAAATTCCGCTTCATCCGGATGATCAAGAGAAGACATGTTTTGTGACTAACCAAGGTCTCTACTGCTATAATGTAATGCTATTCGGCCTCAAAAATACTGGTTCTACCTATCAAAGATTAGTCACAAAAATGTTCGAAGATCAGATTGGTCGCAACGTCGAAGTCTACGTCGATGATCTCCTCACCAAGAGCTCCACTCGTGGAAAGCATCTATCCGATCTGGCAGAAACTTTTCAAGTCCTCCGAAAGTATCGCATGAAGCTCAATCCCGCCAAGTGCGCTTTTGGAGTTCAATCGGACAAATTTCTGGGTCACCTTGTGACCAGAAGAGGTATTGAGGCCAACCCCGACCAGATTCGAGCCATCCTCGACATGCCATCACCTACCAATCGGAAGGAAGTGCAACGTCTCACTGGAAGACTTGCCGCTCTCAATCGATTCATCTCAAAGTCCTTCGATAAGTGTAAACCACTCTTCAACAAACTACGGAAGGCGGACACTTCAGAGTGGAGTTCAACTTGCGAAGAAGCTTTTCAAAGCATCAAGAGATATCTAGTGCAAGCTCCTATCCTGACTGCTCCACTTCCAAAAGAAGACTTGTGGCTTTATCTCGCCGTAACCGATCAAGCAATCAGCGCGGTCCTAATCAGTAGAAGAGAAGGCGTCGAGCATCCAGTCTATTATATCAGCCACACTCTTCTTCCAGCTGAAACTCGCTACTCAAAAACTAAGAAGGTTATCCTGGCCTTGCTCACTGCATCGCGTCGTCTCCAACCATACTTCGTCTCCCACCAGATCACTGTCATTTCAGAACACTCGCTCAAAGATATCGTTGACAAAGCTGGTCGAGCTGGTCGAATGACCAAATGGGTGATCGAAATGAGTGCTCTGGGGATTCAGTTCGAATCTCGCACTTCTATCAAAGGTCAAGCTGTTGCTGATTTTCTAGCTGACTTTCCAGTTGAAGACCCCATCACTTGGGAAGAAGATGAAGACATGCGCTTAGAAGATGAGGACAATACTCCGATCAACCTTGCAACAAAAATTGATCCAAGTCTCGAAGCTATTGCTGCAACTCCTCCATGGAAGCTTTATACTGATGGAGCTTCAAGTTCGATCGGTTCGGGAACTGGGATAGTCTTAGTATCCCCCGAACTTGATCATCTACAGAAGGCCACTCTCCTAGGATTCAACGCCACCAACAACGAAGCCGAATACGAAGCACTCATTTCCGGACTCGAAATGGCAGAATCCCTGGGGGTAGATCGAATCATCGTCTACAGCGACTCCCAGTTGATCATAAGGCAAATCAATGGAGAGTACACAGCTCGTGAAGAAAGAATGCAACTCTATTTGGCCTTAGTACGACATCTTAAACAACGCTTCACAAATACTGAATTCGTTCAAATTCCAATGGCAGAGAATCGTGAAGCAAATGCTTTAGCTAATGCTACCTCCGTTCTTGGAGACTCGCTCGGAGGAAGGCAAATACAAATTGATTACCAAGAAGTGCCCAAGACCACCCCCGAACAATAGATCATTGCTACCACAAAGAGATCTGGGGGTGGAGATCAACTGGTATTGAACCTTACCACCACAAGTGAGCTAGAGGATTGGAGACAACCAATTTTCAACTTCTTCAAACATGGTGAAATACCCGAAGATCCAAATCAATCTCGAAGACTTCAAAAGAAGCTCCCATGCTACATTCTACAAGGAGAGGACCTATATTTCAAATCTCATAACGAGATATTGCTCACGTGCCTTGGTCCCGAGCAAGCACAGGCAATCCTGATTGATATCCACTCTGGAGCTTGTAGGAATCATTCGAGAGGAAGATCTCTTGAAGCTAAGACGAAGCTACAAGGTTACTACTGGCCTACAATGGCAAAAGATGCTCGACAAGTTGTTCAAAGATGCGATCCATGCCAACGACACGCTCGAGCTATCCATCTCCCTGCAGATGAGCTCCATCAACTATCAAGTCCCTGGCCTTTCCATCAGTGGGGGTTAGATTTCTTGGGTCCTTTCCCTCCAACTCCGAGCAAGAAGAAGTATCTACTGTTGGTCACTGATTACTTCACCAAATGGGTTGAAGCCGTGCCACTCTTTCGAGAGACCGATGATGAAGTAATCAAGTTCATTCGACATAACATCTTCTCAAGGTTTGGTACACCTCAAGTTCTTGTTGCCGACAACGGAGCTCAATTCGACTCTGACAAGTTCCGTGAGTTCTGTCTGAACAACGGAATCAAGCTCTTTTATTCAACTCCAAGATACCCTCAATGTAATGGTCAAGCTGAAGCCTCCAACAGAGCTATTCTTGGTATACTCAAGAAGAAACTCAACGACAAGAAAGGATTGTGGGAACAGGTCCTACCTGAAGTCCTTTGGGGGTATCGCACAACTCCGAGAAGATCAACAAGGTTCTCACCCTTTCGTCTAACATATGGATCGGAAGCAGTACTCCTAACAGAAAACATATCAAGTACTCTGAAGACCAGAGCAGTTGAAGAAGGAATCAACGAAGAGCTTCGGATCAATGATCTAGACTTCTCTGAAGAACTACGAGACCAAGCTTCCCTTCGTGTGGCAACGTATCAGCAGAAGATCAAACGAGCCTATGATGAGAAAGTCTACAAGCGACAATTCCCAATCGGCAGTCTGGTCCTTAGAGCAGTCTTCTACAACACAAAGGAACACAGCAGTGGGAAACTTGCTCCCAACTGGGAAGGTCCTTATATCGTTGAATCAGTGGGAGGCAAAGGTTCTTACAGATTGATCTCACCAGAAGGAGATAGATTGCCTCGAGCTTGGAATTCTAGACATCTCAAGTTGTTCTATCCATGATGTAAATACCATGATGAATAAAGTTCTTTCAAATGTTCTAATATGCAAGTGTTCAGCTTTTCAATTCAAGTTCTGAAGCAGTTTCAAATTATCCATATTCAAATTACCAAGTCTTTTAACAAGTTTGGGTGTTAGAGTTGCGACTCAACCCCTTACTAGCAAATGTTAAACTGACCATATTCAAGTTACCAAGTCTTTTAACAAGTTTGGGTGTTAGAGTTGCTACTCAACCCCTTACTGGCAAATGTTAAACTGACCTTCAAATTTCAATATTCAATTTCAATCAATTTCGATATCGTCTAACAGGTTTGGGTGCTTGAGTTGCGACTCAACCCCTCACATACAAGTGTTACACGAATTCAAGTTCAATTTTCAAGTTACAATAAGTTTGGGTAATCAAGTTGCGACTCGACCCCTTACATTCAAAAGATTGTATCTATTCCAATGCTACCCAGAACATGATATTCAAAGACATTCAACTCAAGAGACATTCAATTTTTAAACACCGAAAAGATCTTTTGATTATCAAAATTTGCCAAGTATAATGTTGAGCTGCTACATGTCAAAAGTTTACAAGTGTAAACAACAGAGAAAAAGGTAGAAATACATCAGGGCTTGGCTACGCTTGGAGCGCGTGACTTCTCTCCTTCAGATTCGCCACGAGCCTTGCTCGCAGCCGAAGCTTTAGAAGATCGGACACTGCTGGCATGTACCCTGAGTGCCTCTGCCGCTTTCTCGGCCGTTTCCCTGTAACTCTTGCATTCAGACAGCGCATGCTCCAGTTCCTTCTTGGAGGTCTCTTCTCTGGCAGTAAAGGCAGCATGCTGGGCAGCAAGTTGTTCTTTCAATTCCTTGATCTCGGTTGCGCGATCACAGGACACATTCTCAACCTTGATGAGCCGATTCTTCAAGGATTCAAGTTCGTGACTCTGCGCCTCGCAACGGTTCTACAACCCCTTGCTCTCCAGTTTCTCTTTGCGAAGCTCTTCGATTTTGGCCTTGAGAAACTCCTTCTTTGAGGACAGCACCTCCCTCAGCTTGTCCTTCTCCTCACGGGCAGCCTTTAGTTCAGCCGTCAGGCGGGATACTTCAGCTGAAGCTTCTTTTGCTCCCGCCTTCTTGGAGAGCTTGGTTGCGACATTCAAAACTACTGAGTTCTGCAAAAGAATAAAAGCGTTAGAATTATTTTGAAAATGCAACTCAAATGATCGATCAAGCAGATACACCTACCACCAGTTCAAGCCTGTCGAAGGCTTCATCCAGAGTAGCCCCCGGTAGGTTGCAGAGTTTCCGGATTACAGTCGTGGGGTGGTTGATGTCAACATCACCCAAACTCCTTATCTTCTGAGTCGTGCCAGTAGGTGCACCTGCAATCCATGTAGAAATTCAAAGTGTTAGAATATTTTCAAGCTTCAAAGACAAGACAATCAAGGCAAGTTAGTGCAGATACCTGAAGCATCGACCTGAGGAGCCTTTCCCTTCCCATGGTCGGAGCTCTTACCCTTGGGGGTCGATTTCTCCTTGATAGGGGTTGGCTCTGGCAGGGGGTGGGGGGTAGCATCACCCACCCGGCTTCCTCTCTCCAAGTGAGCGGGAGAGGGAACATCTCGAGGAGGTGAGGCTCCCCCTTCATCTTCATGCCCGCTCGAATTATCGAGCCCTGCCACCATAGCAGCTACCTCCTCAGCCAGAGATTGCGAAGGGGGTGGGGGTTGTTCAACCTCCACACCCCCACTTGTAGTCGCCCCTTCGAGACGAGGAACCTCGGGAGGTATCTGATCGAGGGGTGTAGGGTTGCTTCCAACCCCACCACTCCCCGATAGCTTGATTTTGAAGCGCAGTGGGTTCTTTTTCAAATCCCCAAAGTGATAAGCAGGGATCACTTTAGGGCCATCGCCCGTTGCATCCATAACCCCCTCCATCTTGCGAGCCTTAGCCTCGTCTATGAGGATCGGCTGCGAGTCCTCATCAGCACCACCAGTGGGGGTGGGAGGAATTTCTTCCTCGCCACCCCCATGTCCTTGACCACCATCAGTGGGGGTGGGAGGAATTTCTTCCTCACCACCCCCATCTTCATCATCTTCATCACCTTCGCCATCTTCGTCTTCATTATCATCGTCACCGCCCTCATCCTCTTCATCTCCACCATCCTCTTCTCTCTCTTCTTCCTCTTCTTCTTCTTCCCCCTTTTTCTCTTCATCTTTTTTCTCCTCCTCCTTAGCTAAGACCTTCCTTTTCTTCTTTGTCGGGCCCCTCTGCATCACCAATTTCTCCTCCGTAGGCAAGCTGCGCCTAGCTCCGTAGGCCTTCTTCTCGAATCGAAGTTTTCTAACAATTTTGCCTGACTGAGGGTCCTCCTCATAATCCGAGTAGATGACCTCGTTATCTTCATAACGAAGCTTCGATCGGTGGAGGAGGTTGGCATTGCCATGTCGGACCGGGCAATTCGAGAATTGCTTCCATGACCGAGTCCCGCATGTCAACTCCAGGAAAAGGTTATCAAGGGCCCCTACTCGCTCTGAAGGCCACGAGAGGGCTCCTCCTGCACAGTACATGTCGATCTCTTTGTGCACCTTATATCAGGGAACCTCAGGTACTGACAGAGGTGTCCATGCACCAGACACCGACAGCGGCCAGTCAGTGTAGAGCTTGTCGGAGCCGATGGTGTCAATGATCGGCCGAAGAGCGGAGACACCCGTCAGATTGAAGAATGGGCTATCTTTCCTCCAGGCCCATCGATAGTGATAGAAGAAATATCCCAGCTCGATCCGGGCTTCTTCACCATCAGGGAGGCTGGAGTAGCATTCCCTGAGTTCCTTCTGGAAGTCCGACTCTACGCGGCAGAAAGCGTAGATGATCCTCCAGGCGTTTCCAGTAACCTGCCCGGGACAAAGACCGGAGGTGTTCAGCAACCTCGCGGCAAAAGGTGGCAATGGAAGGCGCAGTCCACAGTTGAGCTGGCCGATGGTGACGATGGTTCCCATCACTTGCTCCTTGCTCGCGTACGAGACAAAGATTGTCCGCCTGTCGACACCAAAAGCGGATAGAACCCCCGGAAGCGCTGGGCGAGCCTTTCCCTCTGTGAAACTTGCCAGCAACTCCTGCAGCTTCTCCCTCTTCACGTCTGTAAGTTTACTGCCTATATTATATCCAAACTCAGGTTCCGCCTCCAAAGGTAGCTGCGGGCAGAGGACAAATCTCGCTTTGGGGATGTGCTCTGGCCTTGACGGTGCAGAAGCGAACCCCACTCCTTGGTGCCTCTTGCCCAATTGGCCAAGCTCGATCAATTCGGCCTTGCCTTTGCCACGGCCCTTCGAGACAGATGTTTCTTCAACAATTTCCTTCCCCTTTCTCTTGGATGGAACTGCACTCTTCTTCGAACTACCCGAAGACGCCATTTGACCGATCGAAAGGAGACGAAGAACGAAAGATTGGAAGCAAAGGCTCTGGACTTCGAAAATTTTCTGAAAGCGTGAGGCGAAAATGACAGCCAGAGAAGCTTAAGTATTCTGAGGAATTCAGACACACAAATCGAGATAACATGTGTCATCACCATATCAAATCGCATGTTTTTATAGGTACACGTGGCATCCATCCATGGCAAGCGCAAAACCAGGCGAACAGTCGGGACCAGACGAAGCGTCAAACCACCGATCCAGACTAGCCACCGGTCCAAGCAAACCACCGGTCTGAGTTAACCGGACCGCCGGTTCAAAGCTACATTCAGGCAAACCGAAGATTCAAAGCAGAAAAAATCGAAACTCCATCAATATTCAAGACTCTACCAAAGATCAAAGGAGAAGAACAAGCTATACCACTCCCTCAAAAGTACAGGTTCAAGACTTTGACCTGACCGGCTGATTTTAACCGATCGGTCAAACTTGACCGATCGGTCAAAATCAACCGATCGGTCGATTTTCTACTGGATCTGGCAAAAAACTAAGGTTTTTTGCCGATCACCCAAACCTTGACCGGCTGATTTTAACCGATCGGTCAAACTTAACCGATCGGTCAAAATCAACCGATCGGTCGATTTTCTACTGGATCTGGCAAAAAACTAAGGTTTTTTGCCGATCACCCAAACCTTGACCGGCTGATTTTAACCGATCGGTCAAAATCAACCGATCGGTCGATTTTCTACTGGATCTGGCAAAAAACTAAGGTTTTTTGCCGATCACCCAAACCTTGACCGGCTGATTTTAACCGATCGGTCAAACTTAACCGATCGGTCAAAATCAACCGATCGGTCGATTTTCTACTGGATCTGGCAAAAAACTAAGGTTTTTTGTCGATCACCCAAACCTTGACCGGCTGATTTTAACCGATCGGTCAAACTTGACCGATCGGTCAAAATCAACCGATCGGTCGATTTTCTACTGGATCTGGCAAAAAACTAAGGTTTTTTGCCGATCACCCAAACCTTGACCGGCTAATTTTAACTGATCGGTCAAACTTAACCGATCGGTCAAAATCAACCGATCGGTCGATTTTCTACTGGATCTGGCAAAAAACTAAGGTTTTTTGCCGATCACCCAAACCTTGACCGGCTGATTTTAACCGATCGGTCAAACTTGACCGATCGGTCAAAATCAACCGATCGGTCGATTTTCTACTGGATCTGGCAAAAAACTAAGGTTTTTGGCCGATCACCCAAACCTTGACCGGCTGATTTTAACCGATCGGTCAAACTTAACCGATCGGTCAAAATCAACCGATCGGTCGATTTTCTACTGGATCTGGCAAAAAACTAAGGTTTTTTGCTGATCACCCAAACCTTAACCGACTGATTTTAACCGATCGGTCAAACTTGACCGATCGGTCAAAATCAACCGATCGGTCGATTTTCTACTGGATCTGGCAAAAAACTAAGGTTTTTTGCCGATCACCCAAACCTTGACCGGCTGATTTTAACTGATCGGTCAAACTTAACCGATCGGTCAAAATCAACCGTTCGGTCGATTTTCTACTAGATCTGGCAAAAAACTAAGGTTTTTTGCCGATCACTCAAACCTTGACCGGCTGATTTTAACCGATCGGTCAAATTTGACCGATCGGTCAAAATCAACCGATCGGTCGATTTTCTACTGGATCGGTCAAAAAACCATGTTTTTTGACCGATCACCCAATCCTTGACCGGTTGAATTTGACCGATCAGTCAAAATTGACCGATCGGTCAAACTTGACCGATCGGTCAAACTTGACCGATCGGACAAACTTGACCGATCGGACAAACTTGACCGATCGGCCAAAATTGACCGATCAGTCTTTTTTATGCTAACATTCGACAAGCTTCTTCGTGCCTTTTTGCGACAGGGGGTTGCTGTTTTTTGCACCAAATCCAAGCCAGCCAGAACGAACTCTAGCTAACTTGGAGAGGGTAACTGTGGGTGCAAATTTTGGCAAGAAGTATGCAAAACAGCGGGACCCACCGGCCCTGCCTGGTGGGCCCCCGAGTACCACAGCGGGACCCACCGGCCCTGCCTGGTGGGCCCCCGAAAACTACAGCGGGACCCACCGGCCCTGCCTGGTGGGCCCCCGAGTACCATAGCGGGACCCACCGGCCCTACCTGGTGGGCCCCCGAAGACTACAGCGGGACCCACCGGCCCTGCCTGGTGGGCCCCCGAGTACCACAGCGGGACCCACCGGCCCTGCCTGGTGGGCCACCGAGTACCACAGCGGGACCCATCGGCCCTGCCTGGTGGGCCCCCGAAGACTGCAGCGGGACCCACCGACCCTGCCTGGTGGGCCCAAGAGCCTGTAGAATCCCCCCCAGGAGACGGTAGCAGGGTCCACCAGCTTTACCTGGAGGATCCCCAGATACGGCAGCAGAAATCGCTATTTGCCCCGGAATTCCTCCCCGGGAAGTCTATAAATAGCAGAGCCTTCGAATGTAAAGGGATCGGATTTTCAAAACCTGAAACTCCAGAACTCAAACCAGAGCTCTGAAAACAGATCAGTGCCATTATCTGATATCTGTCTCAGAAACCTCTATCTCCTCTTACCCTCTACCTCACCTTGATCTTCTTCTTGTCTTTGAACAAGTCGAAGAAACTTCAGTGACACTCGGTCTGTCGAGGTCACTTCGAAACAAGTGTTAGTGAATTCAGGTTGCTCCCTATAGCACGGAGACGTAGGCTTCGGCTGAACTCCGAGATCACTTCTCGTGTCAATTCTCTCTGGTTGCTTCTCTGTTAGCATATCAAAAGCTGCAATTCCAATCGATAGATCAAACAACGATCTTCGACTTCAACTTCGACTGACTGGTGAGGCGAGGTCTTCGGGTCGGCACGAAGATTTTCCCCCACAGCAGCCAAGACGAAGGTACCTCCAGCACCAAAGAAGCCCCATTCGTACCATCTCACCTTCTCCTTCTGATTTACATTTTTTTTGTTCATCTTCTTCTAATGTACAGATCTAAAACAACAAAAAAGAGAAGAAGAGTTCTGATTCGCCTCGCTAGAGCCCTTCTGGACAAGCCAGTCGTCGCCTGGCCCATCCCAAAGACACTCGGGTCATACCGATCCCATTCGGCCCTGCCAAACATGCCGGAGTTCCGACTGCTGTCGCCTGACTCCTTCCTCCAACCACAGCCCCTCCCTCACCTGGCCTTGATCTACCACACCCAGCCCTGATCCGGCTATCGGAGTTCTCCCGCGCTGCCCAGTCTTCAACAACTCAGTCCATCTCCAATCCTCCTCGCCGGAGCTCCCTGCGCACGGCTGCCATGACTCGGCCTTATGGTCGTCGGGTGGGAGTCAGCGGTCACACACACATAGAGAGAGACGGGGGCAGAGGGGGACCTCGCCGTGGTCGGGTGTTAGGTGTGGCCGATGATCGAGAGGGAGAAAGCAGACCCGACCACCACCGCCGATGTTGGTGCAGCCGGTGATCGAGAGGCGATAGTAGAGGAGGTCGCGGTCGGTTGTAGATTGTAGTCGAAGAGGAGGTCAGGGCGGAGCTAATATCAACAAGGGCATTTGTAGCAGTCGGAAGCCACAGAGGGGCCGAGGATCTCGCCGGATCTCTACTGCTGACAGGCTGACGTCGGCTATGTTGACGGATTAGGGCTCGAGGTCGCATGACAGTGCAGATCTGGCAAGAAGAGAAGCAGAGGTGATCCCGACGATGAAGGCGCAAAGGAGAGGGGAAGAGGGTTGTTGCACGCCGCCGGCACTCTCGATCGTGATCGAACGGGAGAGATTCTCCGAGATCTCCGGTTCGCCGGAAATATGAGCTTCTGGAGGTGTGTGGGTGGGGACAAAACGGTCGCCTCCGGTGAGACGATCCGGTCAACGAAGTCCCCCCTTAGGGGCGGAGCCACACGGGGAGGGGGTGGGGACGAAGCCATCTCCTCGACGACACTTTAGGGCGGAGCAACACAGGGAGTGGTCTGAAGCTCCCCTTAAATCAGAATAGGTAAATTACACTTTCCCCCCTGAAGTTTAGCTCAAAAACACTTACATCATAAATGTGTTTATTTTGTTCCAAACTGCTCCCTAAAGTTTGAAATGTTAGCACATTGCCCCCTTTTGTCAACTACTTAGTTTTCTCACAGGGAGTGGTCTGTCAGAATAGGTAAATTACACTTTCCCCCCTGAAGTTTAGCTCAAAAACACTTACATCATAAATGTGTTTATTTTGTTCCAAACCGCTCCCTAAAGTTTGAAATGTTAGCACATTGCCCTTTTTTGTCAACTACTTAGTTTTCTCATCTGATAATTTTTATCGGATTTGAAGGGGAAAAAGCGTAATTTTCTAATGGGAAAAGTCTAATTTTCTAACTAACTATAGGGGGTTTAAGTATTTTTGCGCTAAACTGTAGGGGGTAAAGTGTAATTTATACATCAAAAACTCTTTGTCTCCCTACTCAATGCAGTCGTTAAATGTAGCGCAAATTACATTTAACGTCCTAAAGCTTTGCCCAAGATCACTTATCTCATCGAAATGTTTTTTCCCCCAAATCAGTCCATATACTTTTAGATGTTTTTTTTTTAGTGGATATATGTTTGTATTTATAATGGTCTAAAATAATACTTTTTATGCTCAATATGACTTAATTTGTTTAATTTTTTTTTCTTTTGGCCTTTTGTGATTTCAGGTTTTCAAGAGAGGAAGACGAATATAATCACAGTCATCCAGTGCAATTATAATGCATGCCTCTTTATTACTATAGTTTTTTTTTTGTTTTTTATGAAATAAAGCTGTTCGTTTTAGTTGGTTTTTTATTAATGCGGGTTTGATACATGCTTTAATGTTGATATGTAAGGATGGTGGAATTACTTTTGTAATTGTTTGGTTTTGTAAGGGTGGTTTCATTATAATATGTAGAAGTAACATTATTACTTATTGATAATGTATTTCAGAAGTAGGTATCTCTATTATTCAAAGCAATGACAATGCATTAACTTTTTTAAAATATTAAATATACCTATATGGTGGCCAACGGTTGTTTTTGGAACTTCTCTCGACAGTCACTGGACTTCGTAGAATTTGAATTTATATATATGACGGCTAGCAGCTCCGTCGCAAAAGGAAGTACTAATTCGATGGCTTTTGCCACCGAATTATGTAAGCAATAGCATGGCCCTAGCACAACTCCTCAAATTCGGTAGCCTGAGAAAGAGATAGCAGAGAGAGATCCATACAAAATTGGATGACTTTTTTTTCGATTCTTTTTTTCATGTTGATCCAAAATGTCATGCAAAGTTAATTTTGTAGAGAAAATATTATAAAGAGAATATTTTAGAGAGAAAAAGTTGTAAATATTATAGAGAGTGCGATGCACTGGTCGTGTATGGGTACAACAGATGGCGGTGGGCGATGATGGAAGTTGTTGCCTATGGCGATGGAAGTTGTTGCCTGTAGTTTATTTTGTTCCAAATCACTCCCTAAAGTTTGAATTGTTAGCCCATTAACCCTG
>OX393551.1:5745000-5755000 GCA_947650365.1 Chamaelirium japonicum | reverse complement strand
TCATAGGTAAATATATGAGTAAGAGGCCATGAGTAAGAGTATCCCTCCCCTATTTATATATATATATATATATATATATATATATATATATATATATATATATATATATATATATATATATATATATATATATATATAGGGCATGCTATAATGGGGCATGCGGTAAGCACGGCACCAAACCGCAGCCGTCTGATGCACCCGCTGTGTGCATCGCATGCACGCAGCGATGCATCATACGGTTGTAGTGCGGTGCCGCACTTACCGCATGCCGTCAGGATCGGATGACCCAGCAAATTTTGACCCATTAATAACCCAGCACCCTTTGAGGCACTTAGAGGTTATATAATGGCCTGATGTTTTGTAGGGATGGTGTCTATGGTATGTTGATCATCCTCACAAAAAATCAACCCATTCTAAAACCTCTAGGTGCATCAAATGCGCACTTCAAATCAACGGTTTTTTACTGTCAATTTTAATCGTTGATTTGAAGAGCACCCTTTGATGCACCTAGAGGTTTTAGAATGGGCTGATTTTTTGTGAGGATGATCAACATATCATAGACAACATGTCTACAAAAAATCAGCCCATTCTAAAACTTCTAGGTGCCTCAAAGGGTGCTGGGTTATAAATGGGTCAAAAGTTTGATGGGTCATCCGATCCTGACCCATATATATAGGGAAATGAGTTCCTATGACATGTCATAGGGAGTACCCTATGACATATGGTGAGTTAGTAACCCTAGAATATTTAGAATGTTCTAAATTTTTATGAGGATGATCACCTTATCTTGGATAGGACCCCCACAAAAAATTGGCTCATTCTAAAACTTCTAAAGGCATCAAATATGATTTTCAATTTAACGGTTAAAATGGATGGCCGATAAAGCTTCTAGCATTTGATGCCCCAAAAAATTTTAGAATGCTTTGATTTTTTGTAAACATTCTATCTAAGGTAAGGTGATCACCCTCAAAAAAATTAGGCACATTCTAAACATTCTAGCATTACTAATTCACCATATGTCATAGGGTACTCCCTATGACATGACATAGGAACCCAGTCCTCATATATATATATATATATATATATATATATATATATATATATATATATATATATATATATATATATATATATATATATATAGGGAAAGGGTAGCCTACTCCATGGAGTAGGCTACTTACCTACTCCATGGGTTAAATGGATACCACGTGCCATTTTTTAAACGGAGTTAAGACTTTGTCAACTTAAGTTCACCCCTCCCAACAATTGTCAAGAAGAGGCGGTACCGGATCCCGCACCGGGTTCATTCTCCGGCGCTCCTTTTCGATGAACTCCTCTGCCCTCCGGTTGATACCCGTCTCCGCCGCCACGGCGTAGTCATCACCTGGTGGAACCTTCGCCGGGGGCCTCGGCCCAGCTTCCGCCTCACCGCCTCCACCGTTGCTGCGGTCCCTCTTGAGGCTGCTGCGGTCCCTCTTGAGGCTGAAGAGAGAGGTCAAGGAATTCATCACTCCGGAACAGGATCTCAGATCTGTTCGCCGGAGCAGGATCTCTCTGAGATCAAAGGGACCTCTCCAACGACAGAGGCCTGCTCGATCTCTCCGACGAGCGCTTTGTCCTCCTCTCCGAGAGCTGCATCCCCGTCTTCAACTTCACCGCAGATCTGAGCGCTCGGCCGGAGATCGAAGCGTGAACAGGATCTCAGATCTGTTCGCGCAGATCTGAGGGGTCGCGCAGATCTGTGAAGGGCTCACGCAGATCTGAGGGGTGAGAGGAGCTCGGGGAAGAGGATCTCAGATCTGAGGCAGTCCGGCGAGGGAGAGCTAGGGACGGATCCGCGCCGACGTCCAGATCTACACCGGATCTGGGGCAGACCAGATCTGTGTACGGCAGGAGTCGCCGGGAGAGGAGTCGCCGGGCCCGGAAGGGTTGCGCTGCGTCGACCTCGTGCGAGGGAGACTGGATCTGGGCCGGAGATCGGAGCGTCCGCCGGAAAATTTGGGTGGAGCGTGAGGATGGCGAGAGGAAGGGGGAGATCCCGAGGCCGTTCCCCTAGCCACCCGCGGCGAGAGGTGGGTGTAGGTTACCGAGGGGCGTCTTTGAGGGCTAGGTCACGCGGGGATAGGGGTTCTGCGGGAGCGGTGGATCGGAGTCGTTCCCGAGATAGGCGTCTCGGGGGCTCCCATCGCCCCTCCTCGTCGGTCGCCCGTCCCCGTGTCTCCTTCGCCGACGCTGTCCGTCGGCCTGCACCGCCAGCCCCGCCGCCAGCCAGGGTTTCGGGGCCCTCCCACAGACCAGATCTACCTCGACGCTGGCGGGATTTAGGACGTCGCTGTCATCGGTGCGGGGAGAGAGATCATACGGTTGCCGCGTGCCGGAACCCCCTTGTGTGCTTCGCCTGCGGTAAGGTGGGGCATACCTCTCACCGGTGCAAGATGTCCAGGGCTTCCGGATCTATGGGGTCTTCTTCGACGGGCGCCGGAGCCTCGATTGATCTTCCCGATGATCCCAGGCGCGCAGAGATGTTGGAGGTCCTCAACCGATCGGGGATCTGCCGGGTCTTCCGGAAATCTGTGTCCGCGGCGGAGCTGTCTGGCCACCTTCGGCACGCGTGGCAGGGTTCCTGGGCCTGGCCGTCTCAGGAGATCGGGAATGGGGAATTCCTAGTTGAATTCCCATTCCGTCAATTCCTGGAGATCGAGGCAGGGCGTGGCGTCCGGGACCTGGGCACAATTTCGGTCTCCTTCCACCCATGGGAGGAGCTGGGTGGGGCAGTTGCGAGGAGGAGGAGGACAGCCTTGAGGGTCACGATTTTCGGCCTCCCTTTTGATGCCTGGGGGGAGGGGTCGATCCGGACTCTTCTGGAGCCGTACGGAGAGGTCCGGGAGTGTTTCAACGTCTTCCCCTCGATCTCGCACCGTCGTTTCTGCCAAGCTACGACCCTCTGCTACGATCCAATCCTCATCCCCCCCTCCTTGAACTTCAACCATGGCGGCGGGGTGTTCCGGGTTCGTCTCGCTACTCAGGTCCTGGGAGATTGCACCACACTCCCCCCGCCTCCCCTAGGCTACCTGCCTCCTCTGGATCATGGGGTTGGCGGCGGTATGCCAGGTGGGGAGCCTGCGACTCTGCCGGGTTTCGGTCCACCGGTGGAGGCCGGCCCGCAGCCGACGAGGTTTCGCCCATCACCTGTTCCGGCACCAGCGCACGAGGGCAGCTGCAGTCGTGACCCAGGTACTCCATCTCTCCAGCAGTTCTCCCGAGATACCGGTTTGGATGCTTCTATTCTCAGTTTGGGCGCGAATGAAGGCTTGCCTCCCTTTTCTTTTGATGGTGTTCTTGATGCTTGCGTGGCGAATCCCATCAACCCCTTTGCTGATGAGCAAGAGGGCGTTGATGTTGGACCGGTAGAGGGGGGCCCACAGATGGGCTCCCAGGTTGATCCTGTCCCTATCAACGTGGTTTCCCCCACTTTGGGGGAACCGCTTGATCCTAACTCTGTTGTCGGCAGGTGCGATGTAGCAGAGCAGGGGAATGGAGGGGGAGGGACTACTGCTGGGACCGAGCACGATTTTGGAGGTCGAGAGGCATCCGCGGAGAGTGGCGGCGCTGGCCATTTTCAGTCGGCTAGGAGGAGCTTCAGGCAAATTTTGCAGCGGTCCTCAGACGATCCGTCGCTTGCCCAGGCTTTGATCCGATCGAAGATGCGTATTTTGGAGCTGGACCAAGCAGACCCTTCGGTTTCCCTCCCTCTTTCTTTTCTGGATGATGATGTTATATTAGACATCGCTAAGAAATGTGGGTTCATAACTACTCCAGAGCTAGAAGGTGTGCGTTTCTTTCTTGATTCTCTAAGAGCCATGGAGGAGAAGCGGGCTAAGCTAGCCGCTTCCTCCTGAGGAGTGGTCTCAGAGGAGTTGGTGGAGGTGGTCCTTGTGCTTATGAAGATTCTCTCCTGGAATGTGAGAGGGTTAGGGAAGTCGGAGAAGAGACGGGCAGCCAGTTCTTTCGCCTCCATTCATGATGTGGACATCATCTGTATTCAGGAGTCTAAGCGGGAGAATCCGACTAACCATTTCTTCCGCTCCCTCAGCACTAAGAAGATTGCGAAGTGGGAGGCGAAGGACTCTACGGGAGCGTCAGGTGGTATTTTGGTGGGATACAATGACGACCTGTTTTTGCTGAAAAGTACGAACGTTGGAGTTTTCTCTCTCTCCCTTATTTTTCAGAACAGATTAGACGGAGATGAGTGGATGCTTTCTTCCGTGTATGGCCCGACAGATCATGGCAGAGGGGATGATTTCTGGACGGAGCTGTCCCTGCTCCGGGTTAACTTCAACGGGCCCTGGGTGATTGCTGGTGACTTCAATGTGACGAGAGGGTCCAGTGAGAGGATGCGTAGCGGAGGTGATGTTTCGGCCATGAGTGCCTTTTCTTCTTTCATTCGTCAGCAGGATCTTATTGATCTTCCTCTGTCGGGGCGTACGTTCACGTGGAGTAACAAGAGGGAAGACCCAATTCTAGCCCGGCTTGATCGGTTCCTTATCTCTGTTGATTGGGACTCGAAGTTCCCGGGCTCGATCCAGACTGGCCTGGCTTCTTGCGTGTCAGACCATGCTCCGGTCCTTCTGTCCACTGAGTCTATCTCTCCCGTCCGCCCACCATTTAGATTCGAGTTGATGTGGTCCTCGGAGGAAGGCCTCAGCACAATGTTGGCCGGATGGTGTGCTGAAGCGGCCGGTCACGAGAACTCAGCGCTGAACATGACTAGCAAGCTCAGGTTCGTTAAGAAGAAGCTCATTTGCTGGAGCAGGGAGCATTTTGGCAGTGTTCTGAGGCATAAAGCTTCTGTGCTGTCGGAGATTCATTCTCTTGAGGTGAAGGGGGAATCTTCCGATTTGTCAGCTACGGATAAGGAGAGATTGTTAGAGCTAAATGAGAGCCTTGTCTCCCTTATGCGGAATGAGGAAGTGATGTGGCATCAACGTTCGAAGGAGCAGTGGATCAAGC
This sequence comes from Chamaelirium japonicum, assembly GCA_947650365.1. Classification (NCBI taxonomy): domain Eukaryota; kingdom Viridiplantae; phylum Streptophyta; class Magnoliopsida; order Liliales; family Melanthiaceae; genus Chamaelirium; species Chamaelirium japonicum. The sequence goes on along the minus strand of OX393551.1, from coordinate 5,749,990 downwards.
AGGGGGATGCGAATACCTCTTATTTTCATAAAGTGGCGAATGCTAGGAGGAGGAGAAATTTCATCACCACGCTTTGGCATGAGGAGCAATCGCTAACTTCGACTTCTAATATTTTAGCTGCGGCTTCCTCTTTCTTCAAGAGCGCCTTTCATGAGGATGGTGTGACGTCTGGTGTCTCTTTCGATTGGGCCGGCGTTGATTTTCATAGACTACCGGACGGCAATGGTCTTGATTCGGAGTTTACTGAAGAAGATTTCCGCAGGGCGATCTTCCAGTCTAAGGGCGATGGTGCGCCAGGACCAGATGGTTTCCCTATGGCGTTCTACCAAAAGTATTGGGACATCTTGAAGGGTGATCTGTGCCGTTTCCTGAGTGATTTCTTTTCGGGCAAGGTGCGTCTTCATTACCTAAAACACTCTTGGATTATCCTGCTCCCTAAGAAATCTTCTGCAGAGACCATTAGAGATTTCAGGCCGATCTCTCTGTCTAACTGCCTCTACAAGATCGTGGCGAAGATTCTAGCGAATAGACTGGCCGACAGCATCTCTATGCTGGTCTACCCTTCCCAGACAGCCTTCATTAAGGGGCGTCTGATCCTCGACAGTGTAGCGGCAGCCCACGAGACTATCTTCCACCTGCGGGAGTCCGGAGAGGAAGGGGTATTGCTCAAGATCGACTTCGAGCGGGCCTTTGATCAGATTCGGTGGGACTTCCTCCTTAGGCTTCTGGAAGCCAAGGGATTTTCTGCTCGGTGGGTGTCCTGGATCAGAGAGATTTTGGTCTCCTCTAAGATTTCTTGCCTTATAAATGGGGAGCAGGGTCGAGACTTCAAAGTTTACAAGGGCCTGAAGCAGGGATGCCCACTTTCCCCTTATCTATTCATCTTGGTGGTCGACGCTTTCGATGCTACGGTTCGCAAACGCTGAAGGTCTGGTGAAGGGAGTGGGCGGGCATGGTTGGACTACTTCGAATTTGCATTATGCGGACGATTCGTTACTCTTCGCCAAAGCTTGTCCCTTTCAGATGGTCTCTTTGAAGATCCTCCTATACGGGCTGGAATTGACTTCAGGGCTGAAGATCAACTTCCAGAAGAGCAGCCTGTACTACATCGGTTCAGGGGAAGCCGGCGGTGGTTTGGCCAGGTTGTTGAATTGCAGAGAAGGTACCTTGCCGATGAAGTATCTGGGTCTTCCGATCAGCGATAGGGCTCTCAGGCGGGAGGACTGGGAACAGCTGATTTTGAAGATAGAGAGGCGTTTGGAGGGTTGGAAGGGCAGATTTTTGTCCTCTGGTGGCCGGCTTGTTCTGGTGAATTCTATACTTTCATCAATCCCATCTTACTACCTGTCTTTCTATTTCCTGCCAACCTGGGTCATTGACAGGATCGACAAGATCAGGCGCTCTTTTCTGTGGCATGGTACGGGCTCTTCTACAGGAGGGTACAACCTCATGCGTTGGGACCAGGTCTGTCTCCCAAAGAAGCTGGGCGGGTTAGGTGTCCTGGATCTGCGCCGGTTCAATATCTCGATGCTGGGGAAGTGGTGGTGGAGATTACAGCAAGGTACGGATGCCTCTTGGAGGGAAGTTATTCTGTCCCGTTATTTCCGGAGGTTTTCACCACTCCAAGTGCGGAGTAGAGTCTGGGGAAGAATTTTGCATTTTTGGCGAGGCGTCCTCAAGGTCAAGGACCTCTACAGAGATGCAACCACTCTCTCCTTAGGTGACGGACGGGCCATCAGGTTCTGGCGTGACACTTGGATTGGTGATAGGCCATTGGAGCACCTCTTCCCATCTCTCTTTTCTTTGGCCCGAAACAGGGGAGCGTCGGTCCGATCCCAGGCTTGCCGGAGGGGGGACTCTATCGGCTGGAAGATTAGACTCCGAGCTCCTTTAGATCGGGTCGGTCGACGGGAGCTGCAGGATCTTTATGTGATTTTACAAGCGGCTAGCTTCAGTTCCGAGCGGGATACGGTCCGGTGGAACTGCTCTTCCTCTGGATTATTCTCTGTGAGATCCTTCTACGAGCACCTCCTACCTCGAGTGCACAAGCATAGACCGTCGAAGGCTATTTGGAGGACGAAGGCGCCTTCGAAGGTCCAGATTTTCTCCCTGATGGCCTCGAGGAATAAGATTCTTACTAAGGCAAACCTGTTGCGGAGGCACCATCCCCAGGCTGTGGACGCTCTTTGTACTTTCTGCAGTGCAGCGGAGGAGACCTCATCGCATCTGTTACTTGGGTGCCCCTTCGCTCGGCAGTTGTGGGACCATTTCGAAGGCAAGGCTGGTATTCTCTCGCACCCTCGATCTCTTCGAGGTCTTTGGAGCTCCTGGAGGAGGAGGAGGGTTCCGCTAGGCATCAGGAAACCTTGGGATGTGTTGGTCATGGCGATTGTGTGGGTGATCTGGCTTGAGAGGAATAATCGGATCTTCAATGCCTCTTCGGCCGGGCAGGAGAATCTACGTCGTTCAGTGGTTTCTCTTTTCGGGACTTGGATTATTCCTTGGCGTGACAAGCTAGGGGAGGAGGCTTCCCTTTTCTGTAACAGCATCATTTCTTGAGTTTTAATTGATTCTGGTCGGGGTCCGCCAAACCCTCCCTCCCGTTGGAGGGGTTCTCAAAAAAAACAATTGTCAAGAAAAAAAATTTGAGAAAAACACAAGCCAAGTGGTATTTTTAGCATGCAAAAAAAAAATGTTTTTATGATGCACCGTTTACCGTTAAATTTGCTACAACTTGATCGGGTTAATTTAGATTTTTTTGTTCGGATTTTTTTTCATAATCCTAATCTAGCCATAATGGATTGACCATACATTCACAAAATACCCAATTAAAACGTGCCATGAGGCATTTATTTAGGCCATGGAGTAGGTCAGTAGCCTTCTCCATGGAGTAGGCTACCCTCTCCCATATATATATATATATATATATATATATATATATATATATATATATATATATATATATATATATATATATATATATATATATATATATATATATATATATATGGGTCGGGATCGGCTGACCCAGCAAATTTTCCAAGCAATAACCCAGCACCTTTTGATGCACCTAGAGGTTTTAGAGTGGGCTGATTTTTGGTAGACATGTTGTCTATGGTATGTTGATCATCCTCACAAAAAATCAGCCCATTCTAAAACCTCTAGGTGCATCAAATGCGCTCTTCAAATCAACGATTTTCGATTGTCAATTTTAACCGTTGATTTGAAGAGCGCATTTGATGCACTTAGAGGTTTTAGAATGGGATGAGTTTTTGTGAGGATTATCAACATACCATAGACAACATGCATACAAAAAATTAGCCCATTCTAAAACCTCTAGGTGCATCAAAGCATACTGGGTCAAAATTTACTGGGTCATCCGATCCTGACCCTATATATATACTAGTGCATGCCTATGCCTGTCGGCACTGCAGCAGTCGCCTTCGGCGGCAACACAATTGTCGACAAAAAAGCGGACCGCCTTCGATGACAGGACACCCCCCGGGCATCACCACCCCCACCCACAATGTCGCATTCGGCGACAACGCACCTGATCACCATCGGTAACAAAAAACTTTCGGCGGCAACACCGGCCCGCCCCGACGGACTGACAACCGCTAAGACTCGATAAGACCCGTTTAAATATTTATTCTTTTTTTTTTTCGTTGCAACTCACCATCATGAGTGTCGTGATCAAAGCCATCCGTTGAACCTATCGCAGACTGTAATCGGATGCTAGGTAAACCCAACCTGACCTAACCCATTGATTTTTAAACGGGTCTTAAACAGGTCGAAGACAAAAACCGGACCCGACCCATTTACTAAACGAGTTAGTTGTGTCGACCCGTTTACGACCCAAACCCATTTGACCCAGACCAGCTAATTTCGTATCGGGTCGTGTGTCGGTTCTGCTGTGTCGGGTTCAAAATTGCCATTAAAATTCAGATTTGTCCTTGATAGACTGCTCTATATCCTGACCAAACATTCCAAGCAATAATAGAGGAAAAAAATTTGGCAGGAGACTACCGAAGGACGTGCTTGGTGATGTTAGAGGCCCCATTAGGGTGTTCATGGAAATTCATGATTAACACTTTGAACTCATTCAATGGCCCAAGGCTGAAGATGATGTAAGGAAGATATTGATGATAAACACAATAAAAAAAAGAGTAGAGAAGAATAGACACTTAGATATACCCTTTTATCAGAAGATGTGAAAACCCATTACAACAAATGGTGTGTTGAAACATCCTCCACATTTTTCATATACCTCCATCTTCAAGTACAAAGATGGCTGCAGTGGTTGGTTGCTTGAAACATAATTTTTCAAAAAAAAAAAATCAACAAACAACTTGAATTGAGGAACTAAAGAGGATTTTAAAAAAATAAATTAAAGAAATCAAACGAATCAAAGAAAAAAAAATACCAAATTTCATCTTCTCAAAATCTAAGCAAGAATCGGTCAAAGCCTCTAACTTGGGATAAAAAGCGGCCATGAGATGAATATAGCCGTTGGGGAGGACGGGGTGAGCGTGTGCATGTCGGGTTGGGGACTTGGGAGAAGGAGATCATGAGGGAGGGAGAGATTGAGAGGTGGGAGGGAAAAAAATTTTTAAAAAAATCGGGATCACTGCGATGACAGCTTTCCTCTGATAAGGTTTTCCTCTTTTTTTTTTGCTCTAAATGAGGTTTTCCCTTTGAAATTAGGATTATATGGTGAAAATTTTAAAATCAAGAGCTTTCCTTTGATAACACTTTCCTTTTGAAATTGGGATAAAAAATGAAAACATTTGTTGTAATGACAGCTTTCCTTTGATGATGACGATGGACTTCTAATAGCTGTCCATTTTTGTCTAGTCCATTTTTGAAAATGAGGGGGAAGGGGGGGTGCTTGAATATTTTGGTCTAATCAACTTGTTTTTTGTCTAGTCAGCTTGTCCTAGTCAACTTTTGGTTCCGTTTTGTCTAGTCAGCACAAAACCGACGTGCTATG
>OX393551.1:5660000-5740000 GCA_947650365.1 Chamaelirium japonicum | reverse complement strand
TATATATATATATATATATATATATATATATATATATATATATATATGCTAAAATGCGGCGTGCGGTGCGTGCGGTGCGTGCGGCGTCGCACCGCAGCCGTCTGATGCATCGCTGCGTCTGGTGCATCAGACAGCTGCGGTGCGACGCCGCACACATCGCACGCCGCACCCTAGCATCCCTATATATATATATACATATATATATATATATATATATATATATATATATACATATATATATATATATATATATATATATATATATACATATATATATATATATATATATATATAATTGGGCATGCTATAATACCTAAGTGCGGCATCGTATCGCAGTCGTCTGATACACCCGTTGTGTGTATCGCATGCACGTAACGGTGCATCAGACAGTTGTAGTGCAGTGCCGCACTTACCTTGGGGGGTTTTAATCGTTACTTTGTGGGTAAAGAGGTCTCTAGGGCTTTGGGGGAGTTCAGAACTGCAAGCGCTGTAATGGAGGACTCGGAGGGGCTGCAGCGATTCATCGAGGTCAGACCCCCTGAATCTCTTCTGTTCTCACGGAATTTGTCAGCACAGTACATGATTACCTACTACTCTTGTTATTACGATTCTATTCCTAAAAGAAAAAAGAGGTCATGGCGATGGAGATCCTGTGTCGAAGTATATTCTCTGATGAATCCCTACAATGGGGTTTCGTAAAATCCCTTGCTGCATGGATTTTATGCAGAATTTCCTTTTTCTATGATGCGTTCAAACTATTTGATGAATTCGTCCATCCATTGTTTCTGGGATGGAGCTATACAAAGATCAATTGCTCAGCGGGCCGCCTTCAGCGGCAACACACCTGTCAGCAATGCAGCGGGCCGCCTTCGGCGGCAAAACACCCCCCGAGCATCACCACCCCCACCCTCACCGTCGTATGCGACGACAACACACTTGACCGCCTTCGGCATGCCCGTGCCGTTTAGCACGAAGCGGGAGCCTTCGGTGCGACAACACACTTGGCCGTCGGCACTGCAGCGGGCCGCCTTCGGCGACAATACACCTGTCAGGCCGTCTTCGGCGGCAAGACACCTCCCGATTGGCACGAAGCGAGAGAGATCGGAAGAAGAGAGAGAATGAACGGCTGTATGACTGTTTTTTTTTGTCTAGTCAGTATTTGGTTCCATATTGTCCTAGTCAGCACAAAACCTCCTTCCCTTATTATATAGACAGTACATATGGTGTAAGGGAGCTAATTGTTGTGCATATATATGAGGGAAGAAGTTAATATCGTGCATATATATATATATATATATATATATATATATATATATATAGAGAGAGAGAGAGAGAGAGAGAGAGAAAGAGTCAACGGCTGTGATGACTATTTCTTTTGTCTAGTCAGCATTTGGTTCCATATTGTCCTAGTCAGCACAAAACCTCCTTCCTTTGTTATATATATATAGGCATGCTAAGGTGTGGCGGTGCGTACGGCGTCGCACCGCAGCCGTCTGATGCACCGCTGCGGTGCGTACGATGCACACAGCGGTGCATCAGACGACTGTGGTGGGACGCTGCACGCACCGCACCCCGCATTTTAGTATATATATATAGAGAGAAAACCGATCTCATGCCATATTGTGCTGGATGCGATAATGCGATAATCATTTTTGGCCGTTCGATCGGTGTGAATCGGACGGCTCAAATCATTTTCGTCCGGTTAAAAGCTTTAACTGTTTCCGACCGTCCGATCGTCGTGAATCGGACGGCACAAATCCTTTCCGCCCTGGTTAAAAGCTTTAACCGTTCGATCGAATGATCGAACGGATGAGATCCGTGATATCTCATTTGAATAGGACAAAACGTAATCATACTTTTTTGTCCTATTCGAATGAGATCTCACTGTGCTTTTCGCCGGTTAAAAGCTTTAACGTTTTCGGCCGTCCGATCGGCATGAATCGGACGGCACAAAACCTTTCCGCCCCGGTTAAATGGTTTAACCGTTCGATCGAATGATCGAACGGATGAGATCCGTGAGATCTCATCCGTTCGATCGAACGGTTAAAGCTTTTTAACCGGGACGGCAAGGATTTGTGCCGTCCGATTCATACTGATCGGACGGCCGGGAACGGTTAAAAATTTTATCGGAGGGAAAGGATTTGTGTCATCCGATTCACACCGATCGGACGGCCGGAAACGATTATCGCATTATCACGATATCGCATCTCATTTGAATAGGACAAAAAAGTATGATTAGTTTTTGTCATATTCGAATGAGATCTCATGGATCTCATCCGTTCGATCATTCGATCAAACGGTTAAAGCTTTTTTACCGGGACGGAAAGGATTTGTGCCGTCCGATTCATACCGATCGGACGGCCGGAAACGGTTAAAGTTTTTATCGTAGGAAAGGATTTGTGCCGTCCGATTCACACCGATCGGACGGCCGGAAATGATTATCGCATTATCACGATATCGCATGAGATCAGTTCTGTACGAGGTCAGGGTTTTAAGGGTAGTCGTTAAGAGAGAGAGAGATCATGGGGGGAAAAGAGAGAGAAATCGGGGCTCTACAATTAAGGGGAGGGGGGACCACACGCATAGGTGGCAGCTCTAGGTAATTAACCATCGGTGGGGAAAACGCGTGAACAATAGAATTAATACCTACTGCGTCCTCAATTTTTTATATAAAAACCCTCAATTATATTATAAAATATAATTTATTCACAATATAGTCCTTTGTTCATTTAATTATTATTCTTCTCAATCTCATTCCTCCATCTTAACTCTATCCAATCTCATCCATCCTCCCTACCCAAATGAATCTCAATCATCATATATATATATATATATATATATATATATATATATATATATATATATATATATATATATATATATATATGTGTGTGTGTGTGTGTGTGTGTGTGTGTGTGTGTGTGTGTGTGTGTGTGGTTATAGCGGGGTTTTAATCGTTACTTTGTGGGTAAAGAGGTCTCTAGGGTTTTGGTGGAGTTCAGAACTCAAAGCGCTGTAATGGAGGACTCAGAGGGGCTGCAGCGATTCATCGAGGTCAGTCCCCCTGAATCTCTTCTGTTCTCACGGAATTTATCAGCACAGTACATGATTACGTACTGCTCGTTTTATTACGATTCTATTCCTAAAAGAAAAAAGTGGTCAAGGCGATGGAGATCCTGTGGCGAAGTATATTCTCTGATGAATCCCTACAATGGGGTTTCGTAAAATTCATTGCTGCATGGATTTTATGCAGAATTTCCTTTTTCTATGACGCGTTCAAACTGTTTGATGAATTCGTCCATCCATTGTTTCTGGGATGGAGCTATACAAAGATCAATTGCTCAAAGCTTGGTTCTTGTTGGCAAAGGACCTGTTGATTTGATGGGGAATAGAACTGATTGTGAGGGAATCAATGGTAGCAGATGGTCGAGTCGAATCGAGGGTTAAACAGTTATCTGATGGAACGGAGATTTCCCTAACAAATTGTTTTAGATGCCTCCACTCTATTCTACAGAATGTGGGAACATGGGTAGGGGGAGTGGCTTCGATGGATGAAAATCAGTTGGATGAAGTGGAACTGTCTTTGTAGGCTTATGTGATTTCCGGGTTTCATTCCGATTAGGTGTTGTTTGGATTTCTATAGGGATTGTGGTTTATCCATATGGCCTTCATGGTTTGTCCAATCTTCCATATGCATTAGTAACTCATTCCATCTATTTGCTTATTCAGTATCTAATGGCCAAGCATGTTATCCTTGTATAGAATTCAGGGCCATCCAAATGTAGCTTAAAAGGGAATTTCATGATACAAAGTATTTGTAATCCGTAGGAATTGAAATACTTGGCTAATGAGTTTAAGATTGATGTAGTCGAGATGAGATTGTTGAAGAGGATGGAAGTAAAAAAAATTTAGTTTTGGTACCTGTAAAACATTAACCAAGGGAAGTTTTTTTGAGATGGTTTGAGCATAGGCAGCTTCAGTGGAGTGCTGGTTTTAAGGATGGTAAACAGGAGGGAGATACCCAAAAAAGATTTGGGGCCGGAAGTAGGACAAAATGATATGTTGATACTTCCCAATTTAAGGGACTTGATAGAATTGGAGAAATGGAATCCATAATGTGACTCAATTTGATGGGTAAGTAGGATTTATGTATATGGTGACATCATTCATGTTTTACATGTAAACTTCATTGTTGATTAATCAAGAGTGCATGTGACTGCCATCACCTTTAAGTCTGCTTGGTTTTAGGTATACTCCATTTTCATCTTCATTTATTTGAGGTCCCTCATTCTAATGTTGACATTTTTTCTTAATAGAGATTCTTCCACAATCAAAATTTTACATTTACGACTGGTTCTTCTTGAGGCAGGTGCTTCCACCATTATATTCATATAGGAGGGAATGTCTGCATGGGTATGCCATTTAATCATTGATAATGAACTTTTGTTAATAAAGAGCGGACAAAATGAAGTCAATTATTCAATGTATAATTCTGCTTAATTTCTTTTCTTTCTCTTTTATTCTATTCTTTTTTTTTCTTTTTTTTGTTTTCATTGTTTACTTTCTGTTACAACATATGCCTTGAAATTTGTTGCAAGCCCCTTATCCAACGTTTCCAATTGAATCCCAAGTACCTTAAACATATCGTCTTTCAACTTTTAACCCATATTTACTTATTTCATTCTCAAGTCTGAATTTGCCTCTAACTTCACAATATTTGGTTTGTCACCAAATCTTTACATCAAAATCTGATCTGTGTGCACTTAAAAGCCCTTTAACTTGTTTAATATCAGTTTCAGCCTAATGCATAAGAAACCAAATTTTACTAATTCTCAAAAAAAACTTCATGCCTCTTGTAGGGTTTCAGATCCAGATCTACCACTAACAAAAATTATCGACAACAAACAACACATTTCTTGAATCCTAATTTGTACCATTGTTGCGAGTCCTATTTCTCATTGATCACATCAATTGTTTTATGGATCATAGTATTTTAGATTGTTTCATCTTAATCAACCTTTATTTTTTACCATTATGGACTTAATCTAGAGAACTTGCTATAGGACCGAGTATAAAGTTGGGTCTTTAATGAAAAATTACGTACAAATGTTCAAATTGATGGACATTTCTTCTTGAACCCCCCCCCCCCCCCCCCCCCCTCTCTCTTGTCTCCTCCATAGTTACCAAATCAGAAGTCGGGAAAACATCGGCTAGGGTAGAAGTCGGAAAAATCGAAAAAAAGTCATAAAGGTCAGGAAAAAATCGGGAAACAAACGGTAGAATTTAATAACATATTTATATATAGATTTTACAATAGGTTTTTTGAACTATACTTGATGGGATTAAAACGTAATTAATCTAGATTAAAACGCGTTAATCGGGATTAAAATGTAAAAATCATGAATTTTGCATAAAATTGGGAAAGAGTCGTTTAGTGAACGTTTACTGAATAAGTCGTGCTTTAATCGAGACTTGTTCAAAAAATCGGAGTTTTTGGTAACAGAGGGACTCTCCTTTAAGATTGATCTTCTATGACTATAGGTTTACCAAAATCATGCTTAAAGAGAAGAACATAAATCATCTCATTACACAAAAAGTTCAAGTGAAGCATACAACATCCATATCGACTAAACCAATTGAATTACTAAAATAAACGAAAGAACTGATAGGAAACTGGAAACTAGGAAAAGGAGAAAAACCAAACTCGACTTCAGATCATGAGTATTGTCACTATTATTATATTAGTTTAGATTGTATTATATATATGTATATATATATATATATATATATATATTGTTGGGAATCAATGATTTGATGTTGACTAAGTTGACTTTGTAGGGGGTAAATGTAATTGTGTAAGCCTTACAGGCATTATACAAACTTAGGTAACTTGGAAAACTATTCACCTAAAACTTATTCAAGGAGGCCTTTTTCCTTCGTGACAAATGACAGTGCTATGCATGAAGTTTATTTTAAGACTGAGCCCTTCTCCCCGATGCAGATCATCAGATCTATGCACCACTGTCCATCCACCGAAAACAACTAGGGATGGCAATGGTGTTGTTTCGGTGCGATTTTGGGCAAAATCGACACCGCACCGCCACACCGAAACCGCACCGCACCACGATGATGTACCATTATGTAAAACCGAAACCGCACCATGCGGCGTGGTGTGCTGCGGTGCACCACGGTTTATCATTATAATGGCTTAAACGGTACGGTTTTATGCGGTTTTGGTCAAAACCTATGCAGTCAAAGTCGGTAGTCGGTCCTAGTCGGCCAAGGGCCGACTAGGACTAATCGGGACTAATTCGGGACTAGTCGGCCAAAACTTTTTCTAACCCCTCCCCCCTCCCTAAACATATATGATATATGAACTAGCATAAATGTCAATAAATATATGATATTAGTCAGTTAATAACAATACATACTTCACACTTCACAGCATGGGTATAAATACATAAGTAACAGTCTAACAGAACACAGTTGTATTTGCTTCATGCCCATGTCAGAAGACTCAGAATTAAGAATTCATCACAATATTTGTTTGATGATGTTTAATCTGTGAACAACCCCAATTTTGATTATAGGGTTATATGGATATCAACAAATAAACTAATTATTTGTCTATGTTTTTATCTGAGATTCTCAGGTGCTCAACAAATGATTACAGGGAAGAGCCATAGTTGTGAGTCTTGCGACTCAAGACTTTGAGCCAATGTAAAAAAATCCAAACAAAATTGCTTGCAAAAACTCCTTTCAAAAAAAATTTTGCTTGCAGAATGCTGCCTGGGGACTAGTCGGTAGTCGCTAGTCGGGGACTAGTCGGGTCTAGTCGGGGACTAGTCGGGATTCCACCCAGCAATGATAGAATCATAATTAATCGGTCGGCAGAAGGCCGCCTGGGGACTAGTCCCGACTTTGATAGCATAGGTCAAAACTGAAACCGCACCGCTACACCAAAATCGAAAACCAAGACCGCACCGCATTGCGACAGTTTTATATTTTGGCAAACCAAAACCGCACCATGCAGTGCGGTTTACCGCAGTTTTTGATTTTAAACCACACCGCTACCATCCCTAGAAACAACTGACATTTCTCCACCCTACTAGACTCCTTTACCATTAGATATAAACGATGGTCATCTTTATTTGTTGTTGACATCTTAGAGTCGCCAAGCCACCCTCGGTCTGCCTATTCTATATTCTGTGAGAGCTTATGCGAATCATTCCAACCCCAATCCAACTGACCATAATCACTTATTAGGGTCTTCATCGGATTCAGATCCCTCTTTCATAGCTTCTTTCTATCTATTCTCTCCCTCTTCTTCCCCTTTCTTGTTCCTTCTTAACTGTATTTGTGTTCCCTTAATAGCATATCATGTGTTAGGTAACTACTAGATCTTCTTCCCCCACATCAAAATGAAGATCTAGGAGTCCTAGTTCTTTTTCGTCCCACATAAAATTGGTATCATAGCTTCTAGAAAAGCCTAATGCCCTATAATAGTTTCTGGTCCTACTAACTGGCCAATCAAAAACCCTATTTCAAATCTTGTTCCCGAACATATTCTGAACCATAGTCTCGCTCCACTTGTTCTTCACCATCATACTCACGCTTATTATTCACCATCATATTTTGCTGTCCTCTTACTGCTGCATCATATTAGATTTTGTTTTACAACGTTCTTTTAAGAACCATGAATTCATAGCCAAACGAGCATTTGGTATATCATGTCAACTTTGTCTATTGTAAATTGATACATGAGACCCCCTTGGAACAATATGAACACATCTTGAACTTGTTGGTGAAGTTGAAGAAAGAAAGTACTTGAGGCAATTACAAAAACCTAAGAACAAAGCACACAAAGCACGAGCACACACTGTAAGGAAAGTTAAAGAATCAAAACAATTAGATACTCTCTTGTTTGTACATGTAACATGCCTATACATTATTAATTTATTCTTGATTATTTTGTCCTAAATCGGTGCAACTCTTACACTTCAATTAGTATCTCATTCCTCACCATATCCCTCCTAGTTTTGTCGCGCACATCCACTGTATCTTCGCTTTTTTTTTTCTTTCTATTATGCTTGTTTAGTGTGTTTGAGCCCTCTTTATGGTGCAATATCTGAATCATACAAAATTGCATGCCTTTTTGGCATCTTGTAAAATTTACCCTTAAATCTTAAAGATATGTTACAATTACATAGCACCCCTGAAGCTCATTCCACTTCATCCAACCAACATATAATGGAATATGTCTATAGCCCACCACTTCGATTAGTATCTAAAATTTATCGAAATTTGTCTATCTGTTCTTATGTATGATATATTGAACATATCTAAAACAATCCCATTAATGTATTATTGTCCATTGATATTGAGCAGGGCTTTATTGTCAATGCTATTTCCCTTAAAATTACACCAAATGTACTCCATGTTAATTCCTACTAATTTTAAGTACTTCTCTTCCGAAGTCTTCCTTTTTAATTGCAATTTAGTATTTAACTTATCCTTGTATCATGGACTAACAATATATCATCTGAAAGCAATATACACCATTGCACTACTTCTTGAATATTAACCTTGATGAAAACTATGGAACACTAAAGGTACCCTTGATCTTTTTTCAAGAGAGTGGCATTTTCTTGTTTAATTTTGGGGCAGAGATTGATTGCACCAAAGCACTAGAGGGAGGGCCATGGCACTTTGAAGGAAGACCTATTGCGGACGAAATGTGTTAAGAGGTATGCAGTGTGAAAGAGACATCCTTTCAAAAATCCCATTCTGGGTTTGATTCCCTAATCTGCTTCTAGTGCTCATCATGAGTTCAACAATCCCAACTCGGCAAGTTTTCCCTTAAAAAACCAGCTGGCCGTCATCTAAGCATCACCCCAAATTTCTCGCTCCTCCCAATTTCTTTTTTTCTTATGTTTCATTGCTGGTTGCGGCAACCACAGTTTTTCTAAGTCTTGATGCGACTATAGCCTGCTTGAAGTACCACCATTGCGTATTGCAGCTGCTTCTTTTCTTGCTGGTGGTTATTGCTGTTGCTTCTATGTGTTTTCATTGCAGTAGTTTATTTGAACCAATATGGAATGTGGTGTATAGTTTATGGGAGGTTTTTGTAATTTGTCTTAGTTTATTTGAACCAACTGTGTATTGGCTCGCTTCTGGCTTCTGGCTACTGGCTTCTGGCTTCTGGCTTCTGGCTTCTGGCTTCTGGCTTCTGGCTTCTGGCTTCTAGTCAGCATGTTTAAACTTTGTTGTTATGGTTGCTTATTGTAACTGCTTTCTCTTGGCCAATTGCATGTTGCCAATTGCTACTTGCCTGCTTGCTGCGGCTGTCTTTGGATAATTAGGTCTTTCTTTGTCGCTGCTGCTGTTAAGTTGCAAATGGCATGGAGTGATCAAATCTGTTGGTATTGTTGGATTGAATCAGATTTCATGCACATGCATCCTTACTAATATTTAATTTGCTCAAGTAGAAGAAATTGCATCAATCCAGTGTTTGGACAAATCATTTGTTCCTAGGCTTTTCATCATATTATTAACCTTTAACCATGTGGAGTCCTAGCCTTATCCTTGTCCGTCAAACTTTCTTGACAATTGGACGCTTGTATTACTGTGTTATCATTTACCATTGTCTTCTAGAATCGTTTTTTCCTAGCATGTTTCAGCCCACTTACGGCCATTCCGTGTTAAATCAGTTACTAGATCCTCTTTCCCTGCATTACCTGTTGATCTAGGAGCCCTAATTCTTTTACATCTATATTAGAGTCCTAAGTGTTAGAGCATGTATATACTTAGCCTCGTTGTATAGGTTAGTCAGCCATTCTTAGGGTATCTTCACCATGGGTGACCCATCTCTTGTACAGCTATATAGGGCTATTGTCCCATTGAGTGAATCGATCCTTTTACTCCCATCTCTCTCTCTCTCTCTCAATGTGGTATCAGATCTATTCTCTGTCCTTTAGGATTTCGTAAGGTTACTTGCACTTTGTCATCGCCGTCACTTCTTCAAGCATCGTTGTCGCCTCCTCAAGCATTGGTTTTTTCATGAGGTTTACCTTGACATTGTCGTTGATGTCGCTTCATCGAGCATCGTCATTGCCTCCTCGAGCATCGGTTTTTTTGTGAGATCCAGATCTAAGATCGAGCTTTCCCCTCATCACCAGACATGGCTTCGAGGTCTAACAACCATCTCTTCTTCAGTGCTGGATTCTCCATTTTCTTCGTACTGGTGAAGGTATCGGACCAAAGAGAAAGCAGATTGGTGAAGCTATTGTTCCTGTTTCTCTGAAGGGCATTTAAACCTAAAATGGAGGACATCATAGAGAATGAGCGAAGGAGGCTTCCAGATCAGCTCATTTCACCCCCAAACCCTAGCTCCGGCTTCACTCCTCCCCTCCAATCTCCGCTCGTGTGAATCTGCCACATCGATAAGCGGCCGCGCTGCTCTAGCCGATTCCATCCATTCGTTGGGCTTCGATTGAAACTCCCAGCAAAGGTGGCAGTGGACTAGTGAAGCTATCTTCCGCGAGCAGAAAGAGGCGGAGCTCACGCGAACCTGGGTGCCCTAGTGCGAGATTGAAGACGATGATCTCAGTCGGTCGATTATTGGACGATGAGATTGACTCACTTAAGTGATTTTCTGTTGGGTCAGGTTAAGATCAGCTAAAGGCAATGTTCTAAAAAGCGGCCTAGGTGGCCGTCTAGGCGCTAGAAGGCTTCCCACCCCCTAGCCTAGTCCTAGGCAGTGCAGAAAAGCGGCCTAGGCCTTTTGGCGGGGATAGGTGGTCCCAGACGGGGGCCTAGACACTAGAACGTGTATAGATGCTATTCTATTATTGGTAATCATAAATTTATGGTTTGGAATGTACTAAAATTATGGATATTATGATATTATTTGAGATACTATCATGGTTGCTTTTGTTCGAGTTAATCTTGAGTTTATGGTTATGTAAATGATGCATGCTCTTTAAAATAATAGGTGGGATAATCTTGAATTTATAGCAAGTTAAAAAATATATATTATATATAATATCAAAGTAATTAAAAATAAAAACGCCTAGGCGCTAGAAGAGTCCCCACCGCTTGACTAGCGTATAGTGCTTTTTAGAATATTGGCTAAAGGAGCTCTGATTACTTTTTTTTGCGTCTCGTAGTTGGCTTGGTTCAGTTTAACCAGTATTATTTTACCTAGTTTAGAGTATTCAGTTCAATCCAGGCAGGGCATTTACTATAGTGTTTTGTTTTTACACACACACACCCCCACCTATTGCATACCATGTTGGCCAACTTCGTTTGATGCTTACTTAGTTAGATACACACATGTTTAGATTGTAGCTTCACCAACATTGAGATCAAATGCTTGTTCCTATATTTTGTGACTGTCCCATACTTTGTTGTTAGGTCGTGAGTTTAAAAAAAAAAAAAAAGGGCTCTAAAATTACTTGTCCTTTTATTATAGCAAGAAAAGCAGAAGGCTATGGTGAGTGAGATGGTGGGAAAGCTCACCAACGTGTGCTGGGATAAATGCATCACGGGCACCCCCGGGAGCAAGTTCAGCTCCAGCGAGTCCGCATGCCTCACCAACTGCGCTCAGCGATACGCGGAGATGTGCGCCATCATCGTGAAACGCTTCCAGTCGATGCAGTGAGCCTGCGCCATGTTTTTCGGAAACAAGTTCCATTCTCTTCATTTTAATCAACTCCGAAGACACATGTTTTTTGGGAAATGACTTCCATTCTGTTTAATGCCTAGCAACATAACCCTTTCTTGTCTGGAGGATGAGTACGATCGTTGTGCCAGATTGCGGCATATTTCTGGTCCTGAGTTTGTGAATCAGATGGCTGTGGTTCCTGATGTTCATATGCCGTCAGGAAGGCGGCTCAAAAAAATAGCAGCACATGGTGATGTAGCCGGTTGCGACTTGATGCACGCAACGTCAGCATGTATCTTGGTTTTTGTGTTTCGAAAGAAAATTTCCATCCCCAATCGCAGGCATCGAACCGGCCATAGTGCCCTCCCTCATCTTTAGGGGCCTACCTTTTTAGCTGCAGATCTATGGCAAACCAGTGCAATGGTTCAGACCCATCCTAAAGATGGGGTCTGGATGCTCCCCAAAATACCAGTATAGCCATATAAGGAATCTGGCTCCTCTCGAGTGTACTTCGTCGAGTCCCCTCTTGAACCCGTACCTTCTTTGAGTCTTTGGAGTCGGCATCGGCTGGATGAGCCACTCTCATGCTTCAACAATAGGGATTGATCCCTGCTGTTGAAATACGTGAGCAGCTCGTCACTCCGAAAACTCAAGGGAAGTATGGAGCCGAGAGGAGATGAAGGTGATGGAATAAGAGAAGGAAAATCCCAAAAATAGGAGGCCGGGGAGGGGAAACCAGAGTACCCATTAACACATGTAATCAACCTTCCAATAAAAGATCAAAGAGAGGAAACATTACACATTTTTACTAGAACAGAGCCTAGACGAAGAGTTTAGAAGGAAAGACGTATTCATCTTTGTGGCACATATTACAATCCAAAATGCTGAGATGAAACATAGGGAGAACTGATATTGTACATCCAATCGTTTATGTATTTATCGACTGCTGAGCATGGAAGGCCAATGTGATACCGACAGCCAATCACGTGGCCAGGGTTTTATTAGTGTGTTCATTGATTCATAACTGACCAGGTATCATGTGTACCCATCATAGCTTGGAGAAAACAGGCTTCCGCTTCTGGATTTGGGCGGACACGGCCTCCTCCAGATCATGAGACAGCAACATCGAGGAGTTCCATGTAGCCACGTAGTCCAGCCCTTGCTCCACCGTCAGATCCCTGCTCCTCAGCATCACCGCCTTTGTTCCCATCACCGCCACACTTGATTTCTCTGCCAATTCTGCAGATCAGGGAAGGAAAACAATAATCTTCAGCAGGCTTGGTGTTGTGTTCTCATAATCAGAATGCATTCAAATTCAACAGAGAAATCCAGTATGGTTTGATGTAACATGCTGATCCAATCCACCATTGGAGGAGATACCGGATTCGGATCGGATCTTAAAAAGAAGGAGTCATAGATGGATCGATTTTATAATTGGATTTGGTGGATTTCAGATTTCATACCACTAATAATCTATAGTAAAGCAATATAAATATCAATTTTTGAAATCAAAGTATTTGAATTTGCAATCTAAAATGAATTGCAATATGAAATAATTGATTACAATAATTCCCAATTTACAAAAATATGAATGAACATGATGTGTGGGACACCAAGGGTATGAGCTTTAACAAATTTTTTAACATAACTACAATAATTCCTTGATTTCATGAACCTATTCAAACAATTCACAGACAAGTTATTTGAGTGCTTTGCCTCGTCATGTGCGCTTAGCATTTCCCCTATTAGGATTTTCTCTAATTTAGGATGGAGTCCTTTACTCCAAAGCACATATTCGATCTTGGTATCACCCAACATTTGAGATCATAAATCAGATTATAATCCTGATCTATGCTATCAAAGTCGGGACTAGTTGGCGACTAGTCCCTGGGCAGCATTTTGCCGACCGATTAATTTTGATTCCGTCATTGCTGGGCGGAATCCCGATTAGTCCCCGACTAACGACTGCCGACTAGTCCCCAGGCAGCATTTTGCAAGCAATTTTTTTTTTTGAAAGGAGTCTTTGCAAGCAATTTTGTTTAGATTTTTTTACATTGGCTTAAAGTCTTGAGTCGCAAGACTCACAACTATGGCTCTTCCCTGTAATCATCTATTGAGCACCTGAGAATCTCAGATGAAAACATAGACAAATAATTAGTTTATTTGTTGATATCCATATAACCCTATAATCAAAATTGGGGTTGTTCACTGATAACATCATCAAACAAATATTGTGATGAATTCTTAGTTCTGAGTCTTTTGACATGGGCATGAAGCTAATACAACTGTGTTCTGTAAGACTGTTACTTATGTATTTATACCCATGTTGTGAAATGTGAAGGTATGTATTGTTATTAACCGACTAATATCATATACTTATTGACATTTATGCTAGTTCATATATCATATATGTTTAGGAAGGGGGGGAGGGGTTAGAATAAATTTTGGCCGATTAGTCCCGAATTAGTCCCGACTAGTCCCAACTAGTCCTAGTCGGCCCTTGGCCGACTAGGGCCGACTACCGACTTTGACTGCATAGATCCTGATTTCATCCGGAAACATGATGGCCTGTTAAACCACGTATCCACAAACCCGTAAACTAGACGCAACTCGAAAGTTGGTTGGCTGCAAAACCTCTTTTAAACCTGTTAAACCACGTATCCAGAACCCGAAAACTCGATGCAACTCAAAAGTTGGTTGGGTGCAAAACCTTTTTTATGCAAAATCTTGTGTGAAATCTACCTAGAGGTTTCATAATTTGCTGAAACTTGGTGGGTGTACTATCTATATGGCAAGTTGATCATCCTCACAAAAAATTATCAAATTCTAAAACCTCTAGAAACATCAAATGTTAGAAGATGTATCAACCGTCTATTAAAACCGTTAATTTGAATAGCTATTTGATGGCCCTAGAGTTTCTAGAATTTGATTTTTGGTGAGGTTGATCAACTTACCATAAATAACCCACCCATCAAGTTTCAGCCAATTTGAAACCTCTAGGTAGTTTTCGCACTGGTTTCGCATCATGAGAGGTTTTGCAATGGATCGGGTCTCTCTCTCTCTCACACACACACACACACACACACTATTTTCACGTACAAATGATGGGGTGTTGCTATTACAACCGTTCGTTGCTACCAGTTCCCAACATGTGAATCGTCCCGACCAGTAGCCAAAGGGACGTTGTGATTGGGTGCCACGGGAGGCTATGATCGTAGTTATCTATCGAGATTAAAATGAGAGAGAATGTCTGAAAATCTCAACGATTTCTTGTAAGTTTAGTGCTTCCGACACATTCCTAACGTAAATCCGTATCCACCTAAACCCTATTACCCCTCCTTCCCTCTTTCTTCTACTCCTTGAATTACCATCTTAGCCCACCCCTTCCTTTCTCCTTATTGTGGTTGTCGGCGGCTAAGGAGCGGACGTTGAGCCCAACCACCCTTGGCCAGGCCAGCACCAGACGGTCTTAACCCCCCCCCCCCCCCCCCTTCTCGCATTCCACTTGACCGACGGCACCTATGGCCAAGGTAGGTGAGCGTTGCACCTATGGCTCCTCTATTTGATGGGCCGCTAACCAAATCAGCCCAGGAATCCAGCCCTCGTGGTGGTTTGTTGGCCATCTAGCAACCATGCTGCTATTGCAACCATTTCCAAAACCTGCAAACCCTGCAACTCCTCTCTTGTTGTTGGGTTCTAACACCAACTCTTCATCTTTGGTTCATCGCCGCCCTTGCCTTCATCGCAATTATTATGTTATTTTTTATTTGTTGAATGATGCTCACACATCAAAGCTGGATTTTTTTTTTTGGGACTTCACATGTTTGGTTGTGTCTAGGGAATGAAATGACTAACGATAGCTTACTTTGTGATTTACTTGTCAAGAGAACTGGAAAAAGTCAGAACCATAGCAGGTCTGAATTCTCGTTGTGGCGAACAAGTCCCCGACATCTATAGCCACATCAATGGCAGAGAGAATACAATTAACAAGAGGACATTACAATGACCCAAAACTTGGAGGGATTGAGGAGGGAGTACAACAATGGAAATAGAGAAGATTCATAAGGGGGGGGGGACCATAGGACTAAATGGAGTACATTATATAGAAATCAAACTTACCTGGGATATTTACTAAAATTATGAAAATGACACAATGGGCCATCATACTGACCATCCTCTTTTGTAGTTCATACCATTAGTCAAAGGCTCACACTATTTGTCACAAATTAAATGGTCTAAAATGTCATTTGATCTTCGGTCCACAAATGATTTAGTTGTAAAACAAGTAATGTGAATCCCACTATGGTGAGCTCTTATCATTGTTCGACCAAATATTTAAGTAATTATAGTCTGATAAAGTTGGCAACCACCTATCCGCATGAATTGCATAAAGGCATGTGTTGTCAGACAATAATGAAGTGTGTATAGCAATTATGGGATCTGCATTGTTCTTATGAAAGAATACAAGTGGATGCCTGACTGTCTGGTCTTTTTTTCCTCTCTTGAAGGGCATATAGTTCTTTATATTTTAACCAAACCATCTAAATAAATCAAGGATTATAGTTAGCAAGTTAGACAAAAAAAGACCACAGTGATTAGAAGCAAAGTTAGAGCCCAAACAAACTTCAAACCACTGTTTTAAGCCTTAGATTAGAGACTAAATTTAGTTATTTTTATCTTTTTAGTTGTTTCTTTGTATTAATGGTTTAATTATAATGTTTATAAGGGGGACTTTTGGGTTCTTTGTTGAGCCATAGTTTTTAAGAAACAAAAGACATTTAATGTAGATAGAAATTATAGAATCTATAGCTACACTAAAAAAAGTAAAGATATGTTTAAAACAGATTTAGGAGTTGATCAGAGGGACTAAATTTCTCTACTGTGTGTTGTTCTAGAAAGCCAATATGGGTTGAAGGCTAGTGGAGAAAGCCTTAATTTCTGCAGAATGCTCTAAACCAAAAAAGTGGCTATAAAATGCAAAAAACTGCAAGAAGTTGTAGAAATCTTCTAGAAACAGGTATGGGTCA
The DNA here is from genome assembly GCA_947650365.1 of Chamaelirium japonicum. Lineage (NCBI taxonomy): Eukaryota > Viridiplantae > Streptophyta > Magnoliopsida > Liliales > Melanthiaceae > Chamaelirium > Chamaelirium japonicum. The sequence continues at coordinate 5,723,308 of OX393551.1, read as the reverse complement.
TATCCTAGTGTAGCTTGAGTTCTAAACTTTAAGTTTAGGAATCCTTTTCTATTATAATTGTTGGAGGGTTTGTCATCCCTAAAGGGAGGGATTTAAAAAAAATAGTTCTTGATCAATAGAAATATCATTCCAATATATTATATTATTGATTTTGTAAAAAATATAGCAATTTACTGAGTATGCTTAAGAAGAGCCTGGTTTTGGCCGTCTAGCTCTTTTTTCCCTTTCGATTCCATTTTGTCGATGGATTTATGTTAGATCCATCTCAATTCTATTATTGGTATCGTACACCAAATTCATTCATCACTTGGTATCAGAGTATACCAATCCCCTTCGACATACCACCAAGGTGATGTTTTATATTAGGGCTTCCAGTCAAAGTGTAGTTGGGTTACATAATTTACATGCGAGTACAGTTATTGCAACTGGGTTACAATCATGGTATCAAAACTCGGTTGATACCGAGTCATACCGGGTTTTGCCCGGACCGCGAGCAAGACCCCCTGAGACCGGTACATGACCCATATCGATTGATACTTAGTCGTATCGATACAAATCGGCCGAATCAACAAGGTATCAACCGGTAGCACTCGCTATTCTTTCTCCCAATGGTACACATAGGTCTCATTATTTAGCCCTCCAGAGGGGTGATACAACATAAATTACAACTTTATGCAAAGTAATTCTAGTTTTGGATAACTCTAAATAAATGGGTTCTACATTGAGCTACTTTTAAAAATTTCAAGAAGATGTGTTTGTAAATCTTTGAAGTTGATCGCTCTCTCAGACTACAGTGGTTTAATGAAACTCCAAAAGGGAAACACACAAAAGGCCTCCAAAAGGCCAGATTGTTGTGGAGATTACTCTAGTTCTCTAAGTTATCTCAGATTCTCAATGTAACTAGTATTGAGCATATTATTATATGATGATCTTTCAAGTGTCTTCATGTTAATTACTTATAGTAAAAAAAAAATCAGAGCATATTACTACCACCGAGACACAAATTCTTTTAATTTTTAGAATTTTTTGTCAATGAATTTTTTTGTTATTTTCTCAATAATAAAATGGGCCGATACATGTTTCGGCCGATACTGAGTTGTATTGCCGATACAACTCAGTTCGTAGCCAGACGATACCTGTATCGATATCCGTATTTTAAACATTGGTGGGTGAGGCTTACCTTTTGTTATTGGATTCATCCTCTTCCCAGGTACCTATATCTTTTTTCTTTTGGAAAATTTTGTGGAAGACTGAAACTAGGCATCGAGCTAAGGTGTTTGCTTAGAAAGTTTTCCACCGGCAAACTCTTATCGGAGCCTATCTTAATCACATTGGACTTTTTGTTTCTCCCCTTGTCTACGATGTGAGGGTGTTATTGAACCCCTTGATGATACCATTTCATGTACCCTTCCTCTCAATCAATCTGAAAGTTGTTTAGGGCCTGTTTAAATTTGATTATGCACCGACCAAATTTTTATAGAATCGGATTCCTACATAATCCATAAACAGAAGCTGGAAGCTGCTTTCAGGTGCTTCTGTTGGAATTTGATTTTTCTATACAAAACTAATTCTAGCTTATGAGAGAATCAACTTCTAGCACTGCATCCAAACTAAGCTTTTGTGGGAATCTGATTCCAGTAGAATCAGAAATCAAAAGCTAGGGGCTAAAAATCAAATCCAAACAGGTACTTAAGGATCTCACTCGCACCCCTTTTCTCCCATCCTCTCCTGATGAATTTGGCTCCTTACCGTGCGGCCGTGCCAATGTCCTGGCCAAGGATTGGGACATAATAACACTACTCTTACCGGGTCACTACTTGCCTTTTTTTACCTTACCGTGCAACATCCAGTTCTCATTGGCACAACCATTGTGTGGATGTGAATGCTTATTTTGGGTTTACAATCTTTCCCGAGTTGTTTTCACATGCATCGACCTCTATCCATTGGGTGTCAAATGGGATCCTAAGGAAATAAAATTAAACTTTGATGGCTCCTTTGATCGTTTTTCCAGTAGTGCAGGGTTTGGGTATGAAATACGGGATCACCGCAGTCAATTACTTCTTCTTGGCGGATTGCATTTATCGTGAAGGTAATAAGGTTGCAGATTGGCTTGCAGGGTATATATGTATGCTATGAGATCTAAATGTGACTGTCTTTACCACCGGCGCTTCAGCAAATTTACAAAAAAATTCCAAAAAAAAAAAAGGTTTAGCATGAGATCAAAGTTCTAAGCTAAACTGTTTTGATAGTGTAAGAAATTTACAAAATAATTTTTTTAAAAAAAAGTCTATGTCCGCGTAGCATAAGGTTAACCTGAACAAATAGAAAATAAGGGCGAAAAATTAACACGGGATTACCTCTGGCGAGCGTGGCAACCCCTTCCTCCAACGCCAGCCGGGTGGGGAAGAGCCTGGAGACGAGGCCCATGGCCTTGGCCTCGGATCCCGTCACCCTCCTCCCCGTCAGCGCCAAATCGGCGGCGTTCCCGTACCCGACGATCCCCGGCAGCCGCTGGAGCGATCCGACATCGGCTGCGAGGCCAAGGTCCACCTCCTTGACTGAGAAGAAGGCCCCCTCGGAGCAGCATCGGATGTCGCAGGCGGCGACGAGGTCCACCCCGCCTCCGATGCAGGCGCCGTGGATCTCCGCAATTACCGGCTTCCGACAGCGCTCGAGGGCGGAGATCGCGACCTGAATGGCGACGATGCTGAGGCGGAGGTGCTCGCGGACGGCTGCGGGGTCTCTGGCGGAGGATGAAGGGACGCTGAGGGAGGAAAGCTCCATCCCGGAGCAGAAGTGGGGCCCGCGGGCTGAGAGGACGAGGGCGCGGGCGGAAGGGAGGCGGTCGAGGAGGGTGAGGGCGCGGGGGAGGTCGGTGAAGAAGGCCGGGATCATGGCGTTCCGCTGTGCTGGACGGTTCAGGTAGATGTGGTAGACCGGCACGGACGGGTCCTTCTGCTCCACCTCCAGCGTCTGGAACCCCTTCTTCAGCTCCTCCGCCGCTGCCTCGGCCGCCATCTCCATCCGGAACTCTTGATGGACTCAAGTAGCGTTTGGGTTTTGTCAGTTTTTGATGGCTAAATGCTGTACCGAGACGCCAACCCCGAAGGCGTTATTTACAACGCCTCCGCATATGGCGTTTAAGGCCTTGGCCGGAGGGGGAATTTAATCGAACGGCTGGGAGGGATCATAATGAGTAGTAGATGGACAGGTGGGAGGTGGGAGGTGGGCGGTGGGCGGTGGGCACTGATTAAACGCCAACTAACATGTCGGCGTTGAAAGCACTATAAAAGCTCTTCCACCCAAACCATTTTACTCGCACCAAATCCTAGCTTGATCCCCTTAACCCATCGTAAACCTTTAACCCTAGTCCTTATCCCTATCCTTAATCCTAATCCTAGTCCTTAACCCTACCTTTAATCCTAAACCGTAACCTTAATCCTAGCCCTTAATAACCCTTACCCTTAACCCACTCCTAACTCTTAACTCTTGTGTGTACCCTGATGATTGGACCGGAAATGGGGCTTTGTCGCGGCCCGACCATGCACTTTGACGCGAGCCGGTCTTACGTTTCGGGCCCCGGAGAAGCAAGCGAACCTATCGGGTGCCGCAATCTCGTCGTGGGTCAGCCACGTGCGAAGAGGAGAAGAAGAGCACACTTCGTGCCCTGAAGAAACGAGTGAACTTACCAGGTGCCGCAATCTCGTCGTGGGTCGGCCACGTGCGAAGAGGAAAAGAAGAGCACACTTCGCGTCCCGAAGAAGCAAGCGAACTTACCGGGAGCCACAATCTCGTCGCGGGTCGGTCGCACGTTAAAACGGAGCATGGGGGGTCAAAGCTTCCCCCCCCCCCCCCTCTGAGTCGGCCGCTAGGGATGGCAATGGTGCGGCTTCGGTGCGGGTTTGGGCAAAACCGAAACCGCAACGCAACACCGAACCGCCACACCAAAACCGCACCGCACCGCGACGGTGTACCACATGTAAAACCGAAACCGCACCATGCGATGCGGTGCACCGTGGTTTAACATTATAATGGTCTAAACGGTGCGATTTTTTGTGGTTTTGGGCAAAACCAAAACCGCACCGCACTGCGACGGTTTTATATTTTGGCAAACCAAAACCGCACCATGCGGTGCGATTTTCCGCGGTTCACGGTTTTAAACCACACCATTGCCATCCCTATCGGCCGCGCATTAAAACTGAGCAGGGGGGTCCAAGCTTCCCCCCCTGGGTCGGCCGTGCATTAAAACGGAGCAGGGGGGGTCCAAGCTCCCCCCCCCCCAGGCCGGTCGCACATTAAAACGGAGCAGGGGGGGTCCAAGCTCCCCCCCTGGGTCGGCCATGCATTAAAACGGAGCAGGGGGGCCAAGCTCCCCCCCTGGGTCAGCCGCGCATTAAAACGGAGCAGGGGGGGTCCAAGCTTCCCCCCCCCCCCCCCCCCCCAGGTCGGCTGCGCATTAAAACGGAGCAGGGGGGTCCAAGCTCCCCCCCCCCCGGCCGGCCACGCATTGAAAACGGAGTAGGGGGGGTCCAAGCTCCCCCCCTGGGTCGGCCACACACTATAGCAAGGAGAGGGGGGGAGAGTCCAAATCACCCCCCTCTGGAGGTCAGCCGTGTATGAAGATGCGGCTCGAGGGGTATTGAGTTCTCCGAGAATCGCGACCCCAAAACGCACGACGGGGGAACCCGAAAATCTCGGGCGCATAACAGTTATAGGAGTGCAGCCTACGCTCCCGAGATTTTAGGCCGTAATTACCGGGTGCCAACCACGCGCCACGTCCCCACCAAGCGGACGGTTGAGCATTGTTGTAGCTCGTGTGTCCTGAGCGTGGATTTTCTGTATTAACATTAATAAAGATGACTTTGGTTATTGCTTTAATTAGAATACTACTTTGGTATATGTTAATACACATATAATAAAAGGACCCTAGGGAACACAGTAGGCCACTGAGGCGCATGGTGGATCCATGCTTGGGAGACCCAGTGGACCAGTTCTGTGTAGACCTAGAACTAGTTCACAGCTTTGGTGATGCCGGTCGCTTTACCAAGAATAAGTTGTTGGCAGGTAGAGGATGTGGTGAAATCTCCACCACGGAAACGTGAGATTCCCATTCATCTGACCAAGCATGATGATCGTGTTGAACAGGAACCAAGACGGTGCACAGTTCCGTGATTCAGACACTGGTGCATAAATCGTCTTACTACTATAGATAAAATGTCCTTAACCATGAGGACCATCTACACTGGGCCAACCAGTTGAGTGGTGCTTTGATGTGCCAACGTGTGCGGACCTTCCATAGTCCAATACCACGGTACATTGGGTTAACTGGTTAGCACTTGAGTGGCATGCAATCCCTACAGGTTATCCGACGTCCAGTGTTGGATGGGTGCGTTTTGATGAGTTAATCTGTCCACACAGTTAACCCAGGCCAGGTGGTTGTCAGTATGACTGACGACGTTCCGGATGCTAGGCATAGCACCGGAAGGTGTGTGGTGTTATAGATGATAAGTCATCAAATCCTAGTCAGATGATCGATCAGGATCTGACAGTGCTCCCCACCGCCCGAGTCGTATCATAGCACCAGTAATATGAGGGGCTAAGGATTATCAGAGTATTATAGAGAACAGGGTTACGAGGGAGTAACATAAGTTTAGGATCACTAGAGTTTAACTCGCGTCGCACTCTAGGTGGCTACACGGGTTAATCGGATTAGGGCTGGTTAACAAAACTTTCAGTGTGTCACCGGAACAGTTAATCAAGGATCCGGTTGGAGCTAGAGATCCTGAACCCTGAAGGTTCCACCCTGTCGTTGCGTATAGAAATTATTCCGCAACCTGATTGGATACGTTGGATGCAAAGTAGCGTGATGGAGTGCAAGCCCGGAGCCTAAGAATATAATTCACATGTGTTAGGGACCATAGGGATATTTTGATAAATACTGAAATATAGCTCAGAACATATTGAATATGGATCTTAAAATGAGCAGAATAATTCCAGAAGCTCATAGGTGCTGACGGAATTCGATTCCGAATAGCGCACCTCACTCAATCTCTCTTACAGTGTTTCACTTTTCCTAAAAGGCGTTTTCGTCCATGCTTCACGATATGTATTCTGAAACCCTAAAAACCGACCCCCCCTCATCCTAATCCATATGGGGCCGGCCCTAGCTTGCGTAGAGCAGTAGGGAACCGGCCCTATATGAGGAATAGAGAGGGAGGGGCCGACCCTAGCTCTCCCTCTCTTGAAAAACCCGAACCTCCTCTCCCTCTGTCCCTCTTTATGATTTCAGCCAAGGGAGAAAGAGGAAGAAGAAGGAGGAAGGAAGGAGAAGGAAGAAGAGAGAAAGAGAAGGAGGAGATCTCGCGGCTCATTGACATCTTCGCAACTAATTCCTCCGTCGGCTCGTAGTCCTTGCACTCAGAGATAAGACTTCGAGGATTCCTTCATTCGCAAAAGACAAGGTGCCATCCGACAGCTTCCCTTGCGATTCACGTGCGGTTCATTATCGTTCCGTTCTCTTTGGATTATAGATCCATAAGGTATGATGATTCTAAACACCTAACTAGATGCATGCATGTCTTCCGTAGATCATAGTATGCCTCTAGGGTGTCCGCACATATGCTAAGATCATATATTTGTATGTAGATTGTTTTGTAGAATTAATTATAATGAAAAATACACCGTAAGATCTTCGGATCTATCTTTTGCTTCCGCTACGACTCGGATAATGGGATTTAATTCCAATAATTGGTATCAGAGCACGCTTCGGTGTGTGTTTTATGCATGAATTCGTGAAAACATCATGTGAATATATGATGGCATATATTTTCGTCGGGGTTCAACATAGATCATGCATATGGATTGTGCTATGTATCGTTTCTTTGCAGGTGCCGCGCTGAATAATAATCTGTGATTGCATGTCTCCAGGGGTCGGATCCCGGATTTAATTTTTGCATTGATTATTATTGTGCTTGTGAATTTTAAGGCTCTAGATGGGCGTGGGTGGAGGTTGACCACCCTCGGTTCCATATCCATGTTTTCTAGGATTGTTTCTTTTATTTCTAGCAAAATTATACATGAACGAGCACTTGCTCGGAATGTGTTAGTTTTCCTATCATAGGAAGAAGGAAAATGATGCTACATCCACGGTTCGGGCAAGCGGTACCATGAAGTGCAAAGACCCGGCAAAAGCATGCACATTGGCGATGATCGGGATCGTCGTCGGAGATCATGCAGAACGGAAGAACAGGATATCTTGGCTGTGCTATTCAGGTTCAGGGGTCGAACCCTAGACTTGATTCAGTTTGGATGCTTTTTCTGTTGTTCTCTTTACTTAGTGTTTTGAGAACCCCGATGATAATTTAATTATCTATCTTGCTTGTGAGTTAGTCTCTAGATCAGCTTAGGGTTAGTACTTAGCTTATGGATTCATCGGTGTCTCTATATGGTTCTAACACGTGCGAATCCGGTGGCTAACTAAATCGAAAGGTAGTAACCGCCCTCGTGGTAGTTTAGGTAGCCAAGTATTGTGAGCCGAGATAGACGCAGTGTTAGATTTGTTTTGAGATAACTAATATCCCCATAAGAAGTATGATAACCCTAGTGGGATGCCTTTTCCTCATATGGTCTAGCGACCAAGTTAGGTTAGGATTCCACTAAGTGATATCCGTTTCTAGTTGACGTTTGATGGTAGTGTGAACTCATCACGATTTGGTTATGCCACCATTAGGTTGAGGTCCGACGGAGGTTGTCGGATGTCCCTATTTGGTCAGTATCGAACCCTATAATAAGATGAGATCTACTATGACATCAGTCATCAAATTATAAACGAGACGTCATTCTAATGGGAGTCCTTTTCCACGTTGACCTTAGGCTAGGCTCCAGATCTTAGGATTATGGGTAAACTAGTGAAGTATCGGGATCCTTGGAATCTATGTAATGTGATCCTTGCAAGAAAGGCGAAAGCTGAGTATTCAAGGTAGGGACTATGATATTTTCCAATGATACTAATGCTTTGCGGGAAGGTTTGTAATCCTAGTGGGAGCGTGGTAGACCAGGGTCTAGGTCTATGAGGTCGTGACCTTTCTAGATATGCATAAAACCTCACAAAGAAGGGATATGTAAGAGGTTCCCTCTAAAGGGGAGCCCCTGGCCTCCACAATCAACCGGCTTAGGGTCTGGGTGGGAGGTACGTAGTTCGATATTCCCACCAGGTGAGAGCTGTGTTTCCTTCCATGTTGGTTCACCTAGTGGTTTTCTTCGGGACATAGAGGATGCCGGTGGCAGTGGGTGACTGTTTTTTCCTGTACTGCGGGAGCCTATGAACCCCCCTGCCGACAACACCTAGATTTGTGGGAAGCATCCGAAAGCTTGTGTGAAGCTGTCGTTGCTGCACATGGTGGGTCACATAAAGCTGATCAAAAGGAGACTGGGAGGTCTTTCAGTTTGCCATGGGTAATTCTGATGAAAACTGTGTCGTAAACACCCCGTTGGCAAAAGCGGTTGCATGCTCTCACCGAGATATTGTCTCCAATTCAGGGCCGATAGTCAGTGCTCGAGCCCAGGAAATTTAGATTTCTAGATGTCTCCACTTGAGGTAGTGAAGACATAGCGGCTGGAGTAAACATTATCTATTTTTAAATTCCATAAAATAGATTGTAGTAGACCCTAATTTTTTGCTTTAAACTATTGTTTACAGAAATTATGACCAAGCTCGACCCCTTTGCCTTCATCCTTAATGATAATAAACTTATAGGACCAAACTACGAAGACTGGAAGCGTAACCTTATGCTCGTCCTAAGGGTTGGCAAACACTCAATTGCCCTAAGTACCCTTCAACCGGCCATGTCGGGACCAAGTGCTACTGACGCCCAGTTGAATGAATGAAAAGACTGGCTAGATGCTGATGAGATGTGCAAGTGCTACATAGTGGCATCCTTGCAGACCATCCTTCAGAAGCAAGTCGAAGACATGACTTTCGCTTCAGACATGATGCTCTATTTAAAGGAAATCTTCGAGGGTCGTAGTCGGGTAACTCGTTACCTGACCATCAAGAAATTGGTGTCCACTGAGATGATAGAGGGGACTTTAGTTCGGGATCATATACTGAAATTGTTTGGCTATATGAATGAACTTGGCTACTTCGATATCATCTTGGATGCAGAGATCCAGATCGATATTTTCCCTGTGTCTCTGTCAGGAACGTTTGAGGGCTTCGTTACCAACTTTAACCTTAACTGGTTGGAGATGACTAATGCAGAGCTCCTAGCGACGCTCCAAGCGGCAGAGGACAGGATGAAGGCAGGAGCCCAATCCCTGAACGTAGAGCGAAAGTCTTCTCTGAAAGCTAAAGGCAAGTTTCAGAAAAGAAAGTCTAAGAAGCCCGTGAAGATGGGCCAGGTGCAGTTGCAGGTTCCTAAGCAGGATGGTTCGGCGAAACCCAAAGAAAAGTATTTCTGATGCGACAAGAAGGGGCACTGGAAGGGTGACTGTCGCGCGGCTCCCAAGAAGGCTGAGACAGGTATATCTCAAATCCATATAGTGGAATCCCTTGTAGCATCCAGTTGTTCTCTAGTCTCATGGATTATGGATTATGGTTTCACTAACCATGCTTGCAATAATTTGCAGGGGTTCAAGGAGACAAAAAAACTGGGTGATGGGGAGATCATCCTGAGCATGGGAACTGAGGCCGTAGCAGAGGCTGAAGCAGTTGGAAATATCGTCTTGCAGTTTCTTGATGGAAGAAGTTTATTACTTAGAGACAAACTTTATGTACCGTCCTTGAGACGAAACTTAATTTCTGTTTTCTTATTGAATAATAAAGGTTTTCAGTTTTATTTAATACTTCTGGTGTGTCAATTAAATTGAATGGTTCTTTTGTTTGTAAGGGAAAGACACAGAATGGTCTCTATGTAATTAACTCCAATCATAAGCAGGATAACATAACTAAAGCATATGTGGTTAATTTATCTAAAAGAAAAATTCCCTCAGATAATCCAATACTTCTTTGGCATCTAAGGCTTGGACACATAGCCTCAGACATGATTCACATGTTGGTTAAGGTAGGACTTTTAAGTCCAGATGTTTCAGAGAGCCTACAAACGTGTGAGTCTTGCCTGGAAGACAAGATGACTAAAAGAACTTTTCGAGCCAAAGGTAGCAGATCTCAGAAGGTATTGGAGTTAGTACACACTGATATATGTGGGTCTATAAGTGTCCGTTCTATAGGAGGCTTCGAGTATTTCATCATCTTTACGGATGATCACTCGAGATTTGGATACATATACCTAATGCGACGGAAGTCTGAATCCTTTGATAAGTTCAAGGAGTTAAGAGCTGAAGCAGAAAAGCAAACGGGTAAGAGTATCAAGTCTCTTCGATCGGATCAAGGAGACAAATACCTATCAGATGAACTTATTAGATACCTGCGTGAGCATGGGATTGTATCCCAGTTAACTGCACTAGGGACACCGCAACAAAACGATGTATCTGAGAGGGGAAACCGAACTTTGTTAGACATGGTTCGAACTATGATGAGTTATGCAATATTGCCACCTAGTTTTTGGGAATATGCCCTAGAGACGGCAGCATATACCTTGAACTTTGTTCCATCAAAGTCAGTACCTCTAACTCCCTTGGGAGCTATGGTTGAAGCGAAAGCCAAACCTGCAGCACTTTAGGATTTGGGATTGTCCAGTACATGTGCGAAAGGACAAGCGAGATAAGATGGAGTCAAAGACTAAGGTATGTCTATTCGTTGTGTATCCAAAAAGGACAAATGGTGGTTTATTTTATGATCTTGAGGATAGAAAGGTTGTCGTCTCGACGAACACCGTATTCCTAGAGTAGGATTATTTAATAGACCATAAGCCACCAGTAAAGTAGTTCTTGAAGAATTGCTTGGTAGTGTACAGACAGAAAACGTAGTGGGAGCCGATACTACTAAAATAAACGATACTGTAGAATTGACTCCTACGGAACCACCGCAGGCTCATCGTAGTGGGAGGACCACAAGAGCTCTTAATAGATACATTGGAGAAGCCTTCTTGGTGGATTCAGAGTTTTAGGAGGATGATCCTCTGAACTATGACGAAGCGATGGTATCCTCTGACCATGCAGCATGACAGAAAGTCATAGAGGCAGAACTGACATCGATGTCCCAAAACTCAGTCTGGACACTTGTAACACCGCCTCACAACATTAAACCTATTGGGTGTAAGTGGGTGTACAAAAGAAAAAGAGGTCCGGAGAGTACCGTTGAGACTTACAAAGCTAGACTAGTCACTAAGGGTTATACCCAGTGAGAAGGGATCGACTATGATGAAACCTTTTCGCTAGTGGCTATGCTTAAGTATATCCGGATCCTCTTGTCCATTATAGCCTATTATGATTGGGAGATCTAGCAAATGGACTTCAAGACCGTATTCCTCAACGAGGATTTGGAAGAAGACATCTATATGTCTCAGCCTCCAGGCTTTGTCGCAAAAGGTCAGGAAAGTCTAGTGTGCAAGTTCCAAATATCCATTTATGGACTGAAGCAAGCATCCAGAAGTTGGAACATGTGTTTTGATTAGGCTATCCAGTCTTATGGATTTGAACATAACATGGATAAACCATGTGTTTATAAGAGTAGCGGTAAGACTGCAATAGTTTTTCTAGTAATTTACGTAGAAAATATCCTGCTCATTGGAAACGATATTGGAACGTTGTCTCCAGTGAAGGTGTGGTTATCCTCTCAATTCGACATAAAAGACCTGGGTGAAGCGAGTTATGTTCTGGGGATCAAGGTAACTCGAGATCGCCAGAATAAGATTCTCTCGCTGTCACAATCAGCCTACATAGATACTATCTTGGTCAGATTTAGTATGCACAACTCCAAGAAGGGACTTGTTCCATTCAGGCATGGAATGAAATTATCCAAGGATCAAGGTCCTAAGACTACTAAAGAGAGAGCAGAGATGCAGAAGATACCTTATGCTTCGACTGTAGGGAGTCTGATATATGTTATGCAGTGCACGCATGGATAAAAATACCAGTCGCAGATAAAATATCGGACGGCCGAAAAAATGGTTCGAACCGAGCGGTACGAACCGGTATCGGTCTGAACCGGTCCATACCGGTGTGAATTGATTTTTGGTTTCAAAAAAATTTAAAAAAATAACCAAAAAATCCAGAATAATGTAAAATACTGGTTTGTGATGTTTTTTTTCATTAGTAAACTAGTTATAGGTATGAACCGATCTTTGTAAGTTATAAAATCACTGTTTTCACTGTATGATTCTAAATTGTGGAATTTGATATAGTTATTAAATTGTATGTGTTAGATTAGCCTAGTATTAATATATTATGCTAAGGGATTACAAAACACAATTCATAACCATTGTACAAACATGAATTACACAACTAATACGAGTACATTAGTCATATTTTACAATTTCACATAATATGATAATAAATACAAATTCATAGTCCTAAGACTCCTAACATGTTTAGCAAATAAAATGCATATCCATAACTTACAAGAGTAGAGAATTAGATATTTTTACCTACTTAGTGTCAGTAACTTAGTACCACATGGAACTTCGGGCAGGCTGCATTTCATCATCATCATCAATACCTCGTAGATGACCGGATGGTGGCAATGTCGGATATTGGAAAAAATCATACACAAATGACTGATATTGAAGCTCCCCGTATGAACATTTTCACCACAATTATTTGCTTTATTTTTAAAAAAAATACAAAAAAAGAAAAGAAAATTGAAAACCTCCCAAATTTGTATGAACCGATCATGCAAATTTGGAGATAACGCTTATAGATCTATAGATCTAAGTATTGATGGCATAGATCTAGCCCATTTTAACATTTTCACCATAATTATTTGCTTTTTTTTTCAAAAAAAATACAACAAAACAAAAGAAAAATAAAAAAAATTATAAAAATATACCTTTAAATATGGTTTTGATCTTGCAAATCCGAGTTTTTGGCTTCAAATCTTGCAAATCCAGCTAATATGGAGGTTCATCTCATATGGGAATGAAAAAAGATGCCCAAAAAAATAAAATCGGAATGAAAAAATCACCCAAAATAACACTTCATACCCGGTACCGGTTCGAACCGACCGGTTCGAACCGGAACTGACCAGTATTTTGGTGATTTAAGCCCCGTGACCGGTATCGACTGGATACCAGTATGGTTCGGTCCGGTTCCCGATTTGAACTAGCCGGTATGGTTTGTACCGGCCGGTATTTTGATCATTGAGTGTATGAGACCTGATATATGATATGTAGTAGGCATAATGGGCAAGTATCAGTCAAATCCGGGTCCAAAGCACTAGACTGCTGTGAAAAGTATACTCAAGTATCTCCGTAGGACGAGAGATTATGAGTTAGTTTACTCTTCATAAGAACTGATGCCGATTGGATATATGGATTCTGACTTTGCAGTAGATCCGGAATCCAGGAGATCGACGTCAGGATTTGTATTTTCATTGGGAGAAGGAGCTGTCAGTTGGAGAAGCGTGAAGCAGGGATGCATCACAGATTCGACAACAGAGTCTGAGTACGTTGCGACGTACGAAGCAGCCAAGGAGACGATGTGGCTCAATAAGTTCCTTACTGACTTAGGATGTGTACCAGGAGCTCAAGATCCTATTGTCCTTTACTGCGACAATAGTGGAGCAGTAGCACAATCCAAGGAGCCACGATATCACCAGAAGAGTAAGCACATCGAGTAAAAATACTAAATTATCCGAGACTTACAGAAGTAAGAGAAGGTTACAGTAACTCAGGTAGTGTCTGCAGATAACATGGCAGACCCTTTCACAAAGGCGTTACCGACCAAGGCTTTTGAGAAGCACGTAGATGCCATGGGAGTTAAGACTGTTATTCCTCGCTAGGCCAAATAGGAGATCGTTATAGCTCGTGTGTCTTAAGCATGGATTTTCTGTATTAACATTAATAAAGATAAGTTTGGTTATTGCATTAATTAGAATACTACTTTGGTATATATTAATATACATATAATAAAAAGACCCTAGGGAACACAGTAGGCCACTAAGGCGCATGGTGGATCTATACTTGGGAGACCCAGTGGACCAGTTCTGTGTAGACCTAGAACTAGTTCACAGTTTTAGTGATGCCGGTCACTTCACCGAGAATAAGCTGTTGACAGGTAGAGGATGTGGTGAAGTCTCCACTACAGGAATGTGGGATTCCCATTCACCTGACCAAGCACGATGATCGTGTTGAATAAGAACCAAAACGGTGCACAGTTCAGTGATTCAGACACTGGTGCATAAATCGTCTTACTACTATAGATAATCTATCCTTAACCCTGAGGGACCATATATGTACACTAGGACAACCAGTTGAGTGATGCTTTGATGTGCCAATGTGTACGGACCTTTCGTAGTCCAATACCACGGTACATTGGGTTACCCGGCTGGCGCTTGAGTGGCATGTAATCCCTACAGGTTATCCAACGTCCAGTGTTGGATGGGTGCATTTTCATGAGTCAATCTGTCCACACAGTTAACCTAAGCCTGGTGGTTGTCAGTATGACTGATGACATTTTGAATGCTAGGCATAGCACCGAAAGGTGTGTGGTGTTATAGATGACAAGTCATCAAATCCTAGTCAGATGATCGATCGGGATCTGATGGTGCTCCCCACCGCCCGAGTCGTATCATGGCACCAATAATAAGAGGGACTAAGGATTATCAGAGTATAGTAGAGAACAGGGTTACAAGGGAGTAACATAAGTTTAGGATCACTAGAGTTCAACTCGCGTCGCACTCTGGGTGGCTACACGGGTTAATCGGATTAGGGCTGATTAACGGAACTTTCGGTGTGTCACCGGAACAGTTAATCAGGGATCCAGTTGGAGCTAGAGATCCTGAACCCTGAAGGTTCCACCCTGTCGTTGCATATAGGAATTGTTCCCCGACCTGGTTGGATACGTTAGATGCAAAGTAGCGCGATGGAGCACAAACCCGGAGCCTAAGCACCTAATTCACATATGTTAGGGGCCATAGGGGTATTTTGGTAAATACTAAAATATGGCTCAGAACATATTGAATATGGATCTTAAAATAAGTGAAATAATTCTAGAAGCTCATAGGTGCTGACGGAACTCAATTCCGAATAGCACACCTCACTCAATCTCTCTTACAGTGTTTCACTTTTCGTGAAGGGCGTTTTCATCCAGGCTTCACGATAGGTATTCTGAAACCCTAAAAACCGACCCCTCTCATCCTAATCCATATGGGGCCAACCCTAGCTTGCGTAGAGCAGTAGGGGACCGGCCCTATATGAGGAATAGAGAGGGAGGGGCCGGCCCTAGCTCTCCCTCTCTTGAAAAACCCGAATATCCTCTCCCTCTGTCCCTCTTTGTGGTTTCAGCCAAGGAAGAAGAAAGAGGAATGAAGGAAGAAGGAAGAAAAGAGAAAGAGAAGGAGGAGATCTCGCGGCTCGCCGTCGTCTTCGTAACGAATTCCCTCGTCGACTCGTAGTCCTTGCACTCAGATATAGGACTTCGAGGATTCCTCCATTCGCAAAAGGCAAGGTGCCATCCGACAGCTTCCCTTATGATTCACGTGCGGTTCATCATCGTTCCGTTCTCTTCGGATCATAGATCCATAAGGTATGATGATTCTAAACACCTGACTAGATGCATGCATGTCTTCTGTAGATCGTAGCATGCCTCTAGGGTGTCCGCATATATGCTAAGATCATAGATATGCATGTAGATTGTTTTGTAGAATTAATTTTAAAGAAACATACACCATAAGATCTTCGGATCTATCTTTTGGTTCAGTTGCGACTCTGATAATGGGATTTAATTCCAACAAGCCTATTGCAGGAGCGTGTCATCACCCCGCCTCGCATGGAGAGCTCCAACCGTCATCCCAGCACTATAAAAGGGGCCCTACCCCTCAATTACAATGATCGAATTTTGGAGGAGGTGCTGCCCGATTCTTCCCAGAATTTGCAGAGCTAGAGAGAGAGTGAAATAGCGGAGGTCAGTACTTTGAGTGAGATTGCAAAGGTCGGTATCTTAGGTGACCAGTCCTCTCAGAGTGTAACTGGGTTAGGGGGAGTGATTGTAACCGGATTGTTGTGTTAGTGAATTCTTGCCCCACCCCGTGGTTTTTTCCCCTTCGACGTTGATGTTAGGATTGATGTGTTCTAAGCTTGTAAAACTTTATGTTATGGTCTAATAAAGATTGATAGTTATTATATGAGATGCATATAGGTACGTAACATAGTTATGTGTTCTTTTAAGAACAGAGAGCCATGGTTATATGGTAGTCCACTGAGTTGAAAACTGAGTGGATTGGTCCCATATAATCTAAATCAGTTCGCAGTTATGATCAGGTTGGTCGCCTCATCATGATAAGATGTTGGCGATGACAGTTCATAGGAAGTCTTCACCATGGTCATCACCAGGCACAGTGCCTGTGGTTGAACGGAACTAACACGGTGTACAGATCAGTGAGCAGACACTGGTACACTAAGTCGTGTTTCTGCTTAGGGTAAAATGATCCTAAACCCTGAGGAACCACGTCTAATGGACTAACCAGTTGCGTGGTGCTTTGATGCACCAATGTGTGAGGATCCGTATGCAGTAATCCAAAACCACGGTGTACTGGGTTACCCGACTGGCGTTGTATTAGTGTGTCACTCCTGCAGGCCATCCACACCCCTGAAGGGAGGTGCGTTCCTTGGTGTAACTTACACTGTACCAAACCCAGGCCTGGTGGTCATCAGTCTGACTGTTGACCGAGTTCGATTACTCGATGGGGTAATCAAATGGTACGATGTATAGGTCATCCTGGAAGGAACCAAGTCATATGATTATTCGAGTCTGACGGTAGTCTCCACCGCTCGAAGTGAATCATGGCATCAAGTGGAGGGACAACGTGTTTACCACTACTAAGCGGAGTGCAGGGGTATGATGAAGAATATAGTAAGTCCGGGTGAATTGGAGTGCAGCCTGCGTCGCACTCTGGGTGGCCACGCAGGTTAACTCGAGCTCAGAGGATCGATGGTACACTCGGGAAGTGTGTCGATCAAGCTTGAGTTGGAAGCCATGAACCTCGGTCCCTGATGGTTCCATCTTATCAACATTATGTACGGTTCTTGAACCATCTCCTCGGAACACCATAAGCATTAAGAGGAAGAAAGAAGTTTACGCTCCGTGTGTGCTTGGCACTAGAGCACGGTAGATGTGTAACTACATGCGAGTACTAAAGGGTATGCCCGAGACTAGTACAGAGGCGCAGGTAGTAATCCCTAGCCATAAGTGAACTTCGTTGCATAGGTGCGATGCACCGGGGTATGTTGCGAGTTGACTAGTTGACTTTGCTAGAGGCACCCTCCGGTGGTCTCAGTTAATAGTAAGGTAACTAGTAAAGATCACTTAAGTAGTGGCCGCTAGGTCTTGCACACTAGAAATGGTCAAATTGAGGCGTCATGGTGTTTTGGTAAAAACTCACTCTACCGGACCTCATTTATGGCCGACCCTAGCAGTGGAAGACCATGCCAGGGCCGACCCTATGTTGTAGGGATGAGAATCCCTCATCTATAGGGCCGGCCATATAGATAGGGATAGGGCTTTGAATTGGTCAAAACAAGCCCTAAAAAGTGGAAAAACAGATAAATAGAAGAAGAGATAAAATGGTGATAATGGATATATAATTGTGGGAGGTTCTTATCCCCTTGGATCCTTATCCAAGG
Organism: Chamaelirium japonicum; assembly: GCA_947650365.1. Classification (NCBI taxonomy): domain Eukaryota; kingdom Viridiplantae; phylum Streptophyta; class Magnoliopsida; order Liliales; family Melanthiaceae; genus Chamaelirium; species Chamaelirium japonicum. The sequence continues at coordinate 5,705,570 of OX393551.1, read as the reverse complement.
GGGTAGGTCGGACCTATATAAGGGACCATATGGGGCCGGCCATAATGATGCAAAAACCGAACCCCCTCCCTCTCTCATCTTTCTAGTTCTCTCCCTAATCTCTCTCTACTTTCCCGCTTGCAACTTTGTCTTCCTCGCGTGGAGTTTTGTAGAAGGAGAAGGGTCGTTCTTCGAAGGCACTCAGAGATCCGAAAGCGACGTTCCGTGCATCGTATGAGATCGGGTGAACAAGAAGTCATCGTCTCCATTCATACCATCGGCTTCTTCGTGAACGATCTTCCATCTCCATCGACAAAGAAGACAATTCTCTGCGGTTAAAAGATCTGCACGAAGATATGAATAATCTAACACGTAGATCTAGCGAGCATTATGATTTGCATACATGCTAGATAATCATTACGCTAGATTGTCGTTAGAGTGTTCGATTCACGTGCATACACAAGCACACATATGTAGATTAGTTTCAATGAAAGTTTAAATCGTGTAACGTGCACCATGAACGGTCTTTCGACCGCAAAATCGTTTTTGCTGCGAGCCTCTACCATGGAATTATTTCCATCAATTGGTATCAGAGCCGCATTAGTGGTGTGTGTTTCATGATTTTTCATGAAACCATCATGTGTGCGCATGATGAACGCGTGAGATCATCGGGGTTCTTACGCTTAGATCATGCATATGTGTATATATTGTGCTTGTTCTATGATTCGTTCTTGCAGGGCGCCGCTATAAAATCTAGATCTATGTTTGTGCTTGCTACCGGGGGTCGGACCCCGAGTTAGTCATTGTCTGGATTTGCTCTCTATGTGTGTGGATATGTTTTTTGAGCCGTAGATTAGGCGAGTGATGGGGGTTGACCATCCTCGGTTCTCATGGCATTTTTTCCTAAGCATGTTTTCTTTTCTTTCTAGAAAATTATGTACGAGCGAGCACTTGCTCGAAACGTACTAGACTTTTTCGGTTACAGATCGAGAAGAAAGATGTGCCAAAGAAATCCACTATCCAGAGCGTAAGCGGAACCCTGGAGGATGAAGACGATCCGACAAAGTGTTCGCGAGCGCGACGGAGGAGCCGGATCGAGGGACCTTGCAAAGAAAGCTAGAAGCCTGCACTGTGCAAATTAGGTTCAAGGGTCGGACCCTGAACTTAATTCTGTCTTTATGGTTGCTTTCTTTATTAGTTCTTTATGTTTCATATCGAACCCCGATGAGATAATGTGATTATCAGTTTTCAGAGGGATGTCTTTCCTCTCCGGTCCAAGCGATTGTTTGAGGATAGGATCCTGCTAGATGACGTCTATTATTTAGTTGACTTTTGACGTTAGTGGGATCCCATCACATATGGTTATGCCACCATTAGGTCAACACCCGACTAGTCAGGTGTGCCTATTTGGCCAGCATCGAAACCTAAAATGAGATGGAGATCCATTGAACATCAATTGTCAAATTTATAAGCGAGGTGCCATGGATAGTGGGAGTCCTTTTCAGTGTGTCTGACTATAGGCTAAGCTCCAAAGCATTAGCGTGATAGCCAAGTTTGTAGAGCATCGATATTCTGGGAATATGTAATGTGACCCTTGAATGGAGAAATCCAATTGAGGCAGGGACTATGATATTCCGAGAATGATTAATGCTAGACGAAGGGTTTGAAGCGCTAGTGGGAGCATGGTGTGACCAGGGTCTAGTATATAGGAGGTCGCTACCTTTGCATTTGCATAAATTCATACTCGCAAAATAACCCTCATATATAATAAGGGATACAAGAGAGGATTCTTTGAGATCCCTGGCCTCCACGGCCAATCGCTTCGTGTTAGGGTGGAAAGGCGTAACTCAACATCCCCTAGGATGGGGGTTGTGTCATTCCATGCCAAATCACTTAGTGATATCTCTTTAGATATGGTAATTACGGGGTGAGGAGAGAAGGGCTTTTCATCCCACCCTAGTGGGGGGCCGCATGAACTCCCATGTTATAATTACCTAGGCTCGTGGGTAAGCATCCAAAGTACACGTGAGGCATTCGTTGCTCAGACAATGGGGATCACATGGTACTGGCCAAAAGATAACCATGGTCCATCAAAGCCCTTAGTTGACAGATTTGGATAGGGTCAAGGAAAGGCCCGTGTAAGCGGATTGACGCTGTATGATGCCCCCTAGGGCAGGTACAGTCGATTTCGAGATCTTACATACATGGTTAATTAATCTATGGAAATAGCTTTGCTTGAGGGTAGCGTTGACATATGGATATAATTAGCTTGTTTTAAAAAATCCATAAAATAACTTTTCATGCATTCTCATTATTCAATCTTTTATTTTCAGATGACCAAGTTAGACCCCCTGTTCGCTATCCTAAATGACCACAAACTTACTGGTCCCAACTATAAGGACTGGAAGCGCAACCTGTAGCTGGTCTTAAGGATTGGTAAACATATGACAGCCCTGAATGACCCTAAGCCAGATTTGCCAAGACCCGATGCCACAGAGGCACAGTTAAAGGCATTCACTAACTGGAAGGAATCTAATGAAATATGTAAATGCTATATAATAGCATCCTTGCAAACAACTCTGCAAAAGTAAGTCGAGGAGATGCCTGACGCTTCTGACATGATGTTGTATCTGAAGGAAATATTTGAAGGTCACAATCGCGTTACGCGATACCTTACCATCAAGAAACTCGTTGGCACTAAGATGTCTAATGGGACGCTGGTTCGGGACCACATGATGAAAATGTTTGGGTTCCAGAACGAACTAGCAACCATGGACATTGTGCTAGAAGGTGAGGTGATGACAGACATCTTCCTCTTGTCACTGTCTGGAGCCTTTGAAGGCTTTGTCACCAACTTTAATTTGAATAAGTTGACTATGACAAATGCAGAGCTTCTGGGAGCTCTCCAGGTAGCTGAGGATGGCTTCAAGCAGAAGGGCGAAGCACTTCACGTGCAACGCAGATCCTTCAAGAAGTCTGGTAAACCTCAGGACAAGAAACATAAGAAGAAACCTAAGTCAACGCCTGTGCAGGACTCTGTAGGGGCCTCTGGGTCTGGCGAATCAAAGAAACCGAGCACGAAGTGTTTCCGGTGTTGCCAGAAGGGTCATTGGAAGAAGGACTACAAGAAGCCTCAGAATGCTGGTAAAGGTAATCTACAACTCTTAGTTGTTGAATCATTTCTTTCGAGTAATAGTTCTTTTGCTAGTTGGATTGTGGATTTAGGATCCACTGACCATGCCTATAACTCTCTTCAGGGGTTTCGGGAAAGCAGAAGGTTGCTTGATGGAGAGGTGACCTTAAGTATGGGAACTGAGGCCGTGGCTGCTGCTGAAGCTATTGGAGATGTTAATCTTAGTTTTTCGAATAATAAGACTTTGACTCTTAGAGATGTTTTTTATGTACCGTCCTTGAGACGTAACTTGATTTCTGTTTCTTCTTTAGTTAATGAAGGTTATTCAGTTTATTTTGATACTTCTGGTGTATCGTTTAAGCTGAATGGACTTTTATAATAAGAGAAATGGTTCAGAATCATCTCTATATTGTCAGTCCAAAATTTAAAAAAGATAACATAATAACTTCAGCAATTAATGTTAATTCATCTAAGCGTAAGAAACCTTCGGAGAATTTAACCCAATTGTGGCACTTACGTCTTGGCCATATTGGTTTAGACAGGATCCATAGGTTGGTGAAGGTCGGGCTTCTAGAAACAGATCCTACGGAGATCCTTCCTACCTGTGAATCCTGCCTGGAAGGCAAGATGACTAAGAGGGCCTTTAAAGGCAAAGGAGTAAGAGCTACGGAGGTATTGGAGTTAATCCATTCAGATGTATGTGGACCCATGAGCGTCAAGGCGATAGGAGGCCATGAGTACTTCATCACTTTTACTGATGATTACTCAAGATATGGTTACATTTACCTGATGCATCGGAAGTCGGAATCCTTTGACATGTTCAAAGAGTTCAGGGCTGAAGTAGAAAAGCAGAAAAGTAAATGTATAAAAACCCTTCGATCTGATCGAGGAGGTGAGTACCTATTTGACGAGTTCCTAGGGTATTTGGTGGAGCATGGGATAACATCCCAGTTAACTACTCCAGGTACCCCACAACAGAATGGAGTTTCTGAGAGAAGGAATCGAATCTTGTTGGACATGGTTCGTAGCATGATGAGTTATGCCTGTTTAACAACGACCTTTTGGGGATATGCCCTTCAGACATCAGCATATGTTCTGAACCATGTTCCGTCTAAATCAGTGCCTCAGATCCCTAGAGAACTGTGGTCGAGGCAAAAGCCAACACTACATCATTTCAGAATATAGGGATGCCCTGCACATGTGCGAAGGAACAAGAGGGAAAATATGGAGCCAAAGTCCAAAGCATGTCTATTTGTAGGGTATCCCAAAGAGACTAAAGGTGGACTATTTTATGATCCTGAGAAAAATAAGGTAATCATTTCAACGAATACCATTTTCCTAGAACATGATGAGTTACACCAGTTTACCAATGACCTTTTGGGGATATGCCCTACAAACAACAGTTTATATTCTGAACCACGTTCCGTCTAAGTCAGTACCTCAGACCCCTAGAGAGCTGTGGTCAAGGAACAAACCGAAACTACAGCATTTCAGAATATGGGGATGTCCTGCACATGTGCGGAATGACAAGAGGGATAAGATGGAGCTGAAGTCCAAAGTATGTTTGTTTGTAGGGTATTCTAAGGAGACCAAAGGAGGTCTATTTTATGATCCTAAGAAAAAGAAGGTGATCGTTTCAACGAACGCCTATTTTCTAGAACGGGATTATATTATGGACCACAAGCCTACTAGTAAGGTAGTTCTGGATGAGCTGCTGGGTACTAGTACAGATAGCGCATCTGAAAGCATAGTAGGAGCTGACATCACAGACACTAATATACCAGAAACTGTAGAACATATTCATATTGTAACACTACCACCACCTCGTCGCAGTGGGAGAAGCATCAGAGCTCCTAACAGATACTATAGAGAAACCTTATTGGTTGATCCAGAAGGTCAGGAGGATGACCTACTGAGCTACGATGAGGCAGTGGAAGTTTCTGACGGCTCTAACTGGCAAAAAGCTATGGAGGCAGAAATTGCATCAATCTCCCATAACGCTGTTTGGACTCTTGTTACACCATCATCGAATATTAAGCCTATTGGGTGTAAATGGGTGTATAAAAAGAAGAGAGGATCCGATGGTACTATTGAGACTTATAAAGCTAGATTAGTTGCCAAGGGTTATACCTAGAGAGAAGGAATCGACTTTGACGAAACCTTCTCGCCGGTAGCTATGATAAAGTCTATTCGGATCCTCCTATCCATTGCAACCCATTATAATTGGGAGATCTGACAAATGGATGTCAAGACAGCATTCCTCAATGGAAATTTGAAAGAAGATATTTATATGATGCAGCCACTAGATTTTGAGTCAGAGGGTCAGGAACATCTAATTTGCAAGTTGTAGAAGTCCATTTATGGACTAAAGCAAGCATCTAGAAGTTGGAACATTCATTTTAATCAGGCAATCCAGTCATATGGATTTACTCAAAACGAGGATGAACCATGTGTATACAATAGGAGTGATAAGACTACAGTGGTATATTTGATACTTTACGTAAACGATATTCTGCTCATTGGGAATGATGTTGGAACATTGTCAACGGTAAATGTCTGGTTGTCAACACAATTCTATATGAAAGATCTAGGTGAAGCGAGTTATGTTTTGGGGATCAAGGTAACACGAGATCGCCAGAACATGATTCTCTCGCTATCACAGGCCGCGTATATAGATAAGGTTATGGCTAGGTTTGACATGCAAAACTCCAAGAAGGGTTTTGTGCCATTTAAATATGGCGTAAAACTGTCTAAGGATCAATGTCCTAAGACACCTGAGGAGAGAACAGATATGCAGAAGATACCTTATGCTTCGGCATTAGGTAGTCTAATGTATGCTATGCATTGTACAAGGCCAGATATCTGTTTTGCAGTAGGCATAATGGGTCGGTTTTAATCGAATCCGGGTCCAGATCACTGGACAGCTATGAAGTGTATACTCAGGTACCTTCGTAGAACAAGGGACTATGAGTTGGTTTACACTGCACAAGAACTGACGCCAATTGGATACACAGATTTTGACTTTATGTCAGATTTGGAATCCAGAAAATCGATATCAGATTTTGTGTTTATGTTAGGAGGAGCAGCGGTTAGTTGGCAGAGTGTGAAGCAGAAATGCATCGCGGACTTTCCACAAAGGCTGAGTACGTTGCAGCGTGCGAGGCAGCCAAAGAGGCGGTATGGCTCAAGAAATTTCTTATGGATTTGGGGTGCGTACCAGAGGCCCAGTTACCTATTGTGCTTTACTGCGACAATAGTAGGGCGGTAGCACAAGCAAAGGAGCTAATACATCACCAGAAGGGGAAGCACATCGAGCGCAAATTCCACTTGATTTGGCAGTTTCAAAAGCAAGGGCAAGTAGCGGTGACACAGATTGCATCGACAAATAATGTTGCTGATCCTTTCACCAAGGCCATACCTATCAAGGCATTCGAGCGACATATGGACGCGATGGGAGTCAAAACCGTTTTGCTACGCTAGACCAAGTGGGAGATTGTTAGGATTGATGTGTTCTAAGCTTGTAAAACTTTATGTTATGGTCTAATAAAAATTGATAGTTATTATATGAGATGCATATAGGTACATAATATAGTTACGTGTTTTTTTAAGAACAGAGAGTCATGGTTATATAGTAGTCCACTGAGTTGAAGACTGAGTAGATTGGTCCCATATAATCTAAATCACTTCACAGCTATGATCAGTTTGGTCGCCTCATCATGATAAGCTGTTGGCGATGACAGTTCATAGGAAGTCTTCACCATGGTCATCACCAAGCACAGTGTCTATGGCTGAACGGAACTAACACGGTGTATATATCAGTGAGCAGACACTGGTACACTAAGCCGTGTTTCTGTTTAGGGTAAAACGGTCCTAAACCCTGAGGAACCACGTCTAATGGACTAACCAGTTGCGTGGTGCTTTGGCGCACTAATGTGTGAGGATCCGTATGTAGTGATCCAAAACCACGGTGTACTGGGATACCCGGCTGGCGTTGCATTAGCGTGTCACTCCTGCAAGCCATCCACACCCCTGAAGGGAGGTGCGTTCCTTGATGTAACTTACACTGTACCAAACCCAGGCCTGGTGGTCATCAGTCTGACTATTGACCGGGTTCGATTACTCGACAGGGTAATCAGATGGTACGATGTATAGGTCAACCTGGAAGGAACCAAGTCATATGATCATTCGAGTCTGACGGTAGTCTCCACCGCTCGAAGTGAACCATGGCATCAAGTGGAGGGACAACATGTTTACCACTACTAAGCGGAGAGCAGGGGTATGATGGAGAACATAGTAAGTCCGGGTAAATTAGAGTGCAGCCTGCGTCGCACTCTGGGTGGCCATGCAGGTTAACTCAAGCTCAGAGGATCGATGGTACACTCGGGAAGTGTGTCAATCGAGCTTGAGTTGGAAGCCATGAACCCCGGTCACTGATGGTTCCACCTTATCAACATTATGTACGGTTCTTGAACCATCTTCTCGGAACACCATAAGCATTCAGAGGAAGAAAGAAGTTTACGCTCCGTGTGTGCTTGGCACTAGAGCACGGTAGATGCGTAACTACATGCGAGTACTAAAGGGTATGCCCGAGACTAGTACAGAGGCGCAGGTAGTAATCCCTAGCCATAAGTGAACTTCGTTGCATAGGTGCGATGCACCGGGGTATGTTGCGAGTTGACTAGTTGACTTTGCTAGAGGCATCCTTCGGTGGCCTCAGTTAATAGTAAGATAACTAGTAAAGATCACTTAAGTAGTGGCCGCTAGGTCTAACACACTAGAAATGGTCAAATTGAGACGTCATGGCGTTTTGGTAAAAACTTACTCTGTCGGACCTTACTTATGGCCGACCCTAGCAGTGGGAGACCATGCTAGGGCCGGCCCTATGTTGTAGGGATGAGAATCCCTCATCTATAGGGCCGGCCATATAGATAGGGATAGGGCTTTGAATTGGTCAAAACAAGCCCTAAAAAGTGGAAAAATGGATAAATAGAAGAAGAGATAAAAGGGTGATAATGGAGAGATAATTGTGGGAGATTCTTATCCCCTTGGATCCTTATCCAAGGAGGTAGGTCGTCCCTATATAAGGGACCATATGGGGCCGGCCATAATGATGCAAAAACCGAACCCCCTCCCTCTCTTATCTCTCTAGTTCTCTCCCTAATCTCTCTCTACTTTTCCGCTTGCAACTTCGTCTTCCTCGCGTGGAGTTTTGTAAAAGGAGAAGGGTCGTTCTTCGGAGGCACTCAGAGTTTCGAGAGCGACATTCCGTGCATCGTGTGAGATCGGGTGAACAAGAAGGCATCGTCTCCATTCATACCATCGACTTCTTCATGAACGATCGTCCGTCTCCATCGACAAAGAAGACAATTCTCCGCGATTAAAAGATCCGCACGAATGTATGAATAATCTAACACGTAGATCTAGCGAGCATTATGATTTGCATGCATGCTAGATAATCATTACGCTAGATTACCGTTAGGGTGTTCGATTCATATGCATACACATGCACACATATAAAGATTAGTTTCAATGAAAGTTTAAATCGTGTAACGTGCACCATGAACGGTCTTTCGACCGCAAAATTGTTTCCGCTGCGAGCCTCTACCATGGAATTATTTCTAACAGTTGAGAAGGGGTTTTTCCACGTAAACTCGATCTTCCTTGTTTCTTGGCTTGTTAGATTGTGCTCACCACTCGAACCGCCCGGTCCACGAAAAAACCCCCCACAATCTTGGCGCCGTCTGTGGGATCCATTCTTCGAGACTTACTACCAGAGGTTTCGACTGTTGACCCGTGAGTGTCAACCAGTCTGAGGCTAACTGCAACCAACCCGAGTCTACTAACCGACCGACCCATGGGTGTCGACTGACCAGCAGACTTAGAGGCCATCGCCACTACCACAAGGTTGAAGAACAATGATCGGTGGACCGTACCGTACCCGTTCGACTTCGCAGCTCCCACCCGAGGCTACTTCACTCGGAGATGCTAATGATATGGGGCATCCCGTGCAACCACCAATGAACTCGGAGCGTATAGCCCCGCTGGTGAATCCAATACTGGGGGTCGGGGAGTCCAGTCAAGTGCCGATAATAACCATGGCTCCTCTAACAGGAGGACTATCGGAGGCTTTTCTGGTTACTATGATGATGACCCAGCAAGCTCTCAATACCCAGCTCCAGACGATGCAGCACAATTTTGAAGAGTTGCGCGACTTTGTGTGGGCCGCACCAGTTGGTGGCCCACTCAACCAGGGCATGTTGGCCCAAGCGCGACAAAGCCTTCCTACACAAGTTGCCCAACCAGGGCAAGTGCAGCCGCAACCGATACCTCAGGTGGAGGTCAGGGCGAATCACTCGGTAGAGGTCCAACGTGCGAATTCTGACGGGCAAGACTCTAGTAGCCCGGAACCGGCTGAAAGAAAGAAGCAAGCCCAGGCAACGTCGACACGCTCGGATGTCTGGTCCCGGCTCGGGGTACACCCCCGACAGCCGCCGGCCTCCAAGTACCACTCGAAGACGAATTCGGCACAACCTCGTAGCCCAAAGCGAGAGGATGAACACTGACGGTAACCGAGCGATAGTCACCACACTAGGGTGATGCCAGCTAGTCGATGACTGGCACATACTGCTGACCGAAGAAGCGTCCACGATCGCATCAGGGTACATGCCGCGGAGCGACTTGGAGATCAAGAAGGAACCCAGCGAGACCGGCCAGGAGCCCGAGCGCCTGATCGGCTAGAGGAGGTCGTCATTCGAGGAGCCGCACGGTTACCACTTATCGAGAAGCTACTCAGGGAACCTTTCCTCCGAGGGTGGAATCCTCCTCGCCTCGCAGAGTTTAATGGATAAAAGGACCCAGTAGAGCACGTGCTTGCTTTCCAGGACGCCTTGGTCCCCCACGAGGATGACGATATCCTCTACCGAACCTTCGCCAACAGCTTGTCGGGAACCCCTCTTGAATGGTTCCATAAGCTCAGGCCCTCGTCCATCTCCTCTTTCTCGGAACTAAGTACGCGGTTTATCGACCAATATCGGTGCAACCGCCAGGAGCTGAAGACTCTGGAGTCACTCTTCGGGATGAGTATGACCCAGAAGGAGACGTTAAGGCAGTTCTACCACAGGTTCAGGGCTGAATACCTGAGCTTGGCGGACACTGACGGGTAGGATCACATGGTGATCATGGTCTTTAAGAACGATATTCAGCCCAACCAACTTGTCAACGCGTCGCTCATCAAGCAAACCCGGAGACGATCGACGAACTATCGTGGCGCGTTAAGAAGTAAATCAAGATAGAAGATGCGGACCGCAAGAGGAAGGCCGTGGAGACCGTAAGAGGAAGGCCGTGAAGTACATCAAGATAGAAGATACAACGACTGAACTCCTCTTCAGCACCGAAGGAAACCACTTTGGGACTCTCAGCGTACTCCAGACAACAACCGAATCACGAATAAGAAACAAAGAGAGAGAGAGAGAGAGAGAGAGAGAGAAAGGAGAGAGCTCTTGGCTTTTGGTGTGTCCTCTGGCTTTCCTGGATCCTCTTTTATATAAAGGTCCTTAGCTGTAATGTTCTCACATTCACAACCCATCGCATGTAGCAACGGTTCCCGCACTGAAGAGCATTCTCTGCTCTGTCGGGTGTAACGGTTGCATGCGACAGTGTAGAGGTCCAGGTTCAACGAACCTAACTCAGCCTCGTGAAGCGTGTAACGATAGAAATAACTCTCTAATAAAAAATTAAAAAATAAAGTAAAAGAAAGCCCAAAGCCCATTTACGTTCATGCAGCTCGCGAGCGTCGGCCCGAGCTCGACTCAGTGGTCGTGCACGCTAGTGTGAGTGGTGGGCTATGGTTTAGCTTTTGGGAAGCTACAAGGCCTAATAAAGGGAGATCTATTACATATGCATTAAAGGTTCTCCCCCTGAGCAATATGGGACTAAACCCAAAAACCACTTTTTTCATTCTCTTATCAAAACCATTTTTTGTAACAATTATTTGTGTCCGCTTTCTTTGAATCAGTTGGGGAGGCGGTGGGCTTCGTGGCGCCCAAAGGCGGAAGGGGTAGACCGACAGTCGTAGACTTGCGATCCTACACCTTGCAATAATTTTTGAAAAAACAATTGATGAGATTGGACCAACAGAAATACCCTTACATTTGGGGAAAAAATTAAATTTAAAATTTTCTTATAATTATTGTTTGTTGTTATAGATCCCAAAATTGGTGGAATCGAGTTGAATCAATGGGGAGTTTGTTATGATCAATCTGATCGAGAGATACATCTTGGCAGTAGGCATCCTTCGATCTTCTTTTTTCCCCCCCTTTTATTTATTTTTAATGTATGTATGCCAGGGCAATCCTCCAATGGGTCCTAGTTTCTTTAAATTATATATGTATGTTCTAATAATTTATTACGGTAATAAAATAATTTTATGTGGTAACTATAATAATTAATGTATTTGAACTTTAAATTCGAATTTTATTTTGTCAATGCAAGATGTTTTGTTTTTGCCCTTCCTAGATTGTACTGCGAACGAAAGCACAAAATCTTCTTGCTATTATTTTGTCAATGCAAGATATTTTATTTTTGCCCTTCCTAGATCGACAACCTTAAGGACAGTCAGATGTAACCTAAGTTTCATTTGTCATCTCTTAAAGTTCTTCCCATCGAATGGTTCAAGCTTCTCACTAGACTTGTTAGATTTTCTCTCCATCTCAGTAGTCATCTAGGAAGAATTCCTTTTGACTTTTCAAAAATTTGATGGCAAGTTAGCTCCAAAAAAGACGTGGAGCACTTAGTTCGCTTAAATACCAAGCTTCCTAGGGCAATTTAATACTGGTTTGTTAAGCTTTCCTTGACACCGCCAAACTTAAAAAAATTCAAAAGAAGTCCAACAGGTAACAAGAGACTAGATCTAAATACTCTCGAATATGATCTAAATCTAATCAGAATTAAATAGAACGAAATAAGATAGCTTTCAGATTGTTGGGATTCTACTCTATTATGACATGCAAATGATGACTAATAATAGCATAAAGAGGTTACAAATCTAGTGTAAAAAACATAGAACTAATGTTGAGGGGTTTAGCATGCAAAGGTTGACACAACAATGAAACACAATTTAGGTTGGATCTTAAGGCCTTCTACAAATATAGCAAAAGGGAAAGAGAGGAAAGGAGAAAAGGTGGATTTAGCAGTAGTCGAGGCTTGTGCTAGCATAATGCCCTGAAAGCTATTTCGCCACCTCGGTAGGTGCTTTAAGGCTTCTGACAAACACTCTCCAGGGTACAACGACTGGACTCCTCTTCAGCACCAAAGGAAACCCCTTTGGGACTCTCAGCGTACTTCTGACAACAACCGAATCACGAAAGAGAAACACAGAAAGAAGAGAGAGCTCTTGGCTTTTTGTGTGTCTTCTGGCTTCACTGGGCCCTCTCTTATATTGAGGTCCTTAGTCGTAATGTTCCCACACTCACAACCCATCGCATGCAGCAACGGTTCCATCACTGAAGAGCATTCTCTGCTCTGTCGGGTGTAACAGTTGCATGCGACAGTGCAGAGATCCAAGTTCAACGAACCTAACTCAACCTCGTGAAGCATATAACGATAGAAATAACTCTCCAATAAAAAAATTAAAAATCAAAGTAAATGAAGGTCCAAAGCCCATTCACGTTCATGCGGCTTGCGAGCCTCGGCCCGAGCTTGGCTCGATGCTTGCGCACGCTCGTGTGAGTGATGGGTTATGGTTTGGCTCTTGGGAAGCTACAAAGCCCAATAAAGGAAGATCTATTAAATATGCATTAAAGGTTCTCCCCCTGGCAATATGGGACTAAACACAAAAACCAGTTTCATTCTCTTATCAAAACCATTTTTTGTAACAATTATTTGTGTCCACTTTCTTTGAATCAGCTGGAGAGGCAGTGGGCTTCGTGGCGCCCAAAGGCGGAAGGGGCAGACCGAAAGTCATAGACCTGCGATCCTACACCTTGCAACAAATTTTTTTAAAACAATTGATCGAGAGATACATTTTGGCAGTAGGCATCCTTCGATCTTCTTCCCCCCCCCCCCCCCCCCCCCCTTCTTCTTTTTTTATTTTTAATGCACGTATACCAGGGCAATCCTTCAATGGGTCCTAGTTTCTTGAAATTATCTAGGTATGTTCTAATAATTTATTATCTACGTGGTAACTATAATAATTGATGTATTTGAACTATAACAATTGATGTATTTGAACTTTAAATTCGAATTTTATTTTGTCAATGCAATAAATTTTATTTTGTCAATGCAAGATGTTTTGTTTTTACCCTTCCTAGATTGTACTACGAGCGAAAGCACAAAATCTTCTTGCTATTATTTTATATCTTTGCCCCCCCTCTTGTCAGAAAATCCTGACCCTGCCACTGGATCTACAGGAGATCCTGGGCATCAGGACTTAGATTACGAATTCTTACATGAACCTCCTTGAGACTCCCATTATCATCTATCTCAACATTACATTCGCATCCTCAACAGATGGCGCGCGATTAGCCACCAGGAGATAGGAGAGTTGGCAAAGCAACTGATGCTTAGGTGAGGGCGTTGTGGGTTCGACGATGACTCCTCTCAATTTACCTAGAAATGAAGTGGGAATTGTCGAATAGATCGGGCTTCACTCCTTGAGGATTAATCCGAGCCTAAAGTGGGCCATTGTCCTAAAATAGTTACAAGGCCAGCCACACCAATCTCAAAAAAATAAAAAACAAAAATGAGTATACACAAAAAATAATAATAATAATAAAAGCAAAAAATACCAAGGGGACTCCTTCTAGAAAGCCAAAAGACTGAAGCGACCAAAGTGACTGGGCCAGAGGTGTAGTCGGCTATGCGACGACAATTCTCCAGTTAGACGGCCTGGATCACCCACCGTCGACCCAAGTTATGTATGTATGCTAAATTTGGACCCAAATCGGACATGCGTCCAAATCATCTCCGTCTAAGTAATAACAATCGAGCATACATCCATTCCTGTCCAGTCAAAGAAAACAAAAGGAGACGTTAAGGCACACTAGGGTGATGCCAGCTAGTCGGGGACTGGCACATACTGCTGACCGAAGAAGCGTCCATGATCGCATCAGGGTACATGCCGTGGAGCGACTTAGAGATAGAGAAGGAACCCAGCGAGACCGGCCAGGAGCCCGAGCGCCTGATCGGCTAGAGGAGGTCGTCATCCAAAGAGCCGCACGGTTATCACTCATCGAGAAGCTACTCAGGGAACCTTTCCTCCGTGGGTGGAATCCTCCTCGCCTCGCAGAGTTTAATGGATCAAAGGACCCGGTAGAGCACGTGCTCACTTTCCAGGACGCCTTGGTCCCCCACGAGGATGACGATATCCTCTACCGAACCTTCGCCAACAGCTTGTCGGGAACCCCCCTTGAATGGTTCCACAAGCTCAGGCCCTCGTCCATCTCCTCTTTCTCGGAACTAAGCACGCAGTTTATCGACCAATATCGGTGCAACCGCCAGGAGCTGAAGACTCTGGAGTCACTCTTCGGGATGAGTATGACCCAGAAGGAGACGTTAAGGCAGTTCTACCACAGGTTCAGGGCTGAATACCTGAGCTTGGCGGACGCTGACGGGTAGGATCGCATGGTGATCGTGGCCTTTAAAAACACTATTCAGCCCAACCAACTTGTCAATGCGTCGCTCATCAAGCGAACCCGGAGGCGATCGACGAACTGTCACGGCGCGTTGAGAAGTACATCAAGAAAGAAGATGCGGACCGTAAGAGGAAGGCCATGGAGACCGTAAGAGGAAGGCCGTGAAGTACATCAAGATAGAAGATACAACGACTGAACTCCACTTCAGCACCGAAGGAAACCCCTTTGGGACTCTCAGCGTACTCCAGACAATAACCAAATCACGAATAAGAAACAAAGAGAGAGAGAGAGAAAGATGAGAGAGCTCTTGGCTTTTGGTGTGTCCTCTGGCTTCCCTGGACCCTCTTTTATATAGAGATCCTTAGCTGTAATGTTCTCACATTCACAACCCATCGCATGTAGCAACGGTTCCCGCACTGAAGAGCATTCTCTGCTCTGTCGGGTGTAATGGTTGCATGCGACAGTGTAGAGGTCCAGATTCAACGAACCTAACTCAGCCTCGTGAAGCGTGTAACGATAGGAATAAGTCTCTAATAAAAAATTAAAAATAAAGTAAAAGAAGGCCCAAAGCCCATTTACGTTCATACAGCTCGCGAGCGTCAGCCCGAGCTCGACTCAGTGCTCGTGCACGCTCGTGTGAGTGGTGGGCTATGGTTTAGCTTTTGGGAAGCTACAAGGCCTAATAAAGGGAGATCTATTACATATGCATTAAAGGTTCTCCCCCTGGGCAATATGGTACTAAACACAAAAACCACTTTTTTCATTCTCTTATCAAAACCATTTTTTGTAACAATTATTTGTGTCCACTTTCTTTGAATCAGTTGGGGAGGCGGTGGGCTTCGTGGCCCCCAAAGGCGGAAGGGGTAGACCGACAGTCGTAGACTTGCGAGCCTACACCTTGCAATAATTTTTGAAAAAACAATTGATGAGATTGGACCAACAGAAATGCCCTTACATTTGGGGAAAAAATTAAATTTAAAATTTTCTTATAATTCTTGTTTGTTGTTATAGATCCCAAAATTGGTGGAATCGAGTTGAATCAATGGGAAGTTTGTTATGATCAATCTGACCGAGAGATACATCTTGACAGTAGGCATCCTTCGATCTTCTTTTTTCCCCCCCCTTTTATTTATTTTTAATGTATGTATGCCAGGGCAATCCTCCAATGGGTCCTAGTTTCTTGAAATTATATATGTATGTTCTAATAATTTATTACGGTAATAAAATAATTTTACATGGTAACTATAATAATTAATGTATTTGAACTTTAAATTTGAATTTTATCTTGTCAATGCAAGATGTTTTGTTTTTGCCCTTCCTAGATTGTACTGCAAGCGAAAGCACAAAATCTTCTTGCTATTATTTTGTCAATGCAAGATATTTTATTTTTGCCCTTCCTAGATCGACAACCTTAAGGACAGTCAGATGTAACCTAAGTTTCATTTGTCATCTCTTAAAGTTCTTCCCATCGAATGGTTCAAGCTTCTCACTAGACTTGCTAGATTTTCTCTCCATCTCAGTAGTCATTTAGGAAGAATTCCTTTTGACTTTTCAAAAATTTGATGGCAAGGTTAGCTCCAGGAAAGACGTGGAGCACTTAGTTCGCTTAAATACCAAGCTTCCTAGGGCAATTTAATACTGGTTTGTTAAGCTTTCCTTGACACCGCCAAACTTAAGAAAATTCAAAAGAAGTCCAACAGGTAACAAGAGACTAGATCTAAATACTCTCGAATATGATCTAAATCTAATCAGAATTAAATAGAACGAAATAAGATAGCTTTCAGATTGTTGGGATTCTACTCTATTATGACATGCAAATGATGACTAATAATAGCATAAAGAGGTTACAAATCTAGTGTAAAAAACATAGAACTAATGTTGAGGGGTTTAGCATGCAAAGGTTGACACAACAATGAAACACAATTTAGGTTGGATCTTAAGGCCTTCTACAAATATAGCAAAAGGGAAAGAGAGGAAAGGAGAAAAGGTGGATTTAGCAGTAGTCGAGGCTTGTGCTAGCATAATGCCCTGAAAGCTATTTCGCCACCTCGGTAGGTGCTTTAAGGCTTCTGACAAACACTCTCCAGGGTACAACGACTGGACTCCTCTTCAGCACCAAAGGAAACCCCTTTGGGACTCTCAGCGTACTTCTGACAACAACCGAATCACGAAAGAGAAACACAGAAAGAAGAGAGAGCTCTTGGCTTTTTGTGTGTCTTCTGGCTTCACTGGGCCCTCTCTTATATTGAGGTCCTTAGTCGTAATGTTCCCACACTCACAACCCATCGCATGCAGCAACGGTTCCATCACTGAAGAGCATTCTCTGCTCTGTCGGGTGTAACAGTTGCATGCGACAGTGCAGAGATCCAAGTTCAACGAACCTAACTCAACCTCGTGAAGCATATAACGATAGAAATAACTCTCCAATAAAAAAATTAAAAATCAAAGTAAAAGAAGGCCCAAAGCCCATTCACGTTCATGCGGCTTGCGAGCCTCGGCCCAAGCTTGGCTCGATGCTTGCGCACGCTCGTGTGAGTGATGGGCTATGGTTTGGCTCTTGGGAAGCTACAAAGCCCAATAAATGAAGATCTATTAAATATGCATTAAAGGTTCTCCCCCCGGCAATATGGGACTAAACACAAAAACCAGTTTTTTCACTCTTATCAAAACCATTTTTTGTAACAATTATTTGTGTCCACTTTCTTTGAATCAGCTGGAGAGGCAGTGGGCTTCGTGGCGCCCAAAGGCGGAAGGGGCAGATCGAAAGTCATAGACCTGCGATCCTACACCTTGCAACAAATTTTTTTAAAACAATTGATGAGATTGGACCAATAGAGATGCCCTTAATTTTGGAAAAAAAATTAAATTTAAAATTTTCTTATAATTCTTGTTTGTTGTTACAGATCCCAGAATTGGTGGAATCGAGTTGAATCAATGAGGAGTTTGTTATGATAAGTCTGATCGAGAGATACATTTTGGCAGTAGGCATCCTTCGATCTTCTTCCCCCCCCTCCCCCCCCTTCTTCCTTTTTTATTTTTAATGCACGTATACCAGGGCAATCCTCCAATGGGTCCTAGTTTCTTGAAATTATCTAGGTATGTTCTAATAATTTATTATCTACGTGGTAACTATAATAATTGATGTATTTGAACTATAACAATTGATGTATTTGAACTTTAAATTCGAATTTTATTTTGTCAATGCAATAAGTTTTATTTTGTCAATGCAAGATGTTTTGTTTTTACCCTTCCTAGATTGTACTACGAGCGAAAGCACAAAATCTTCTTGCTATTATTTTATATCTTTGCCCCCCCTCTTGTCAGAAAATCCTGACTCTGCCACTGGATCTACAGGAGATCCTGGGCATCAGGACTTAGATTACGAATTCTTACATGAACCTCCTTGAGACTCCCATTATCATCTATCTCAACATTACATTCGCATCCTCAACAGATGGCGCGCGATTAGCCACCAGGAGATAGGAGAGTTGGCAAAGCAACTGATGCTTAGGTGAGGGCGTTGTGGGTTCGACGACGACTCCTCTCAATTTACCTAGAAATGAAGTGGGAATTGTCGAATAGATCGGGCTTCACTCCTTGAGGATTAATCCGAGCCTAAAGTGGGCCATTGTCCTAAAATAGTTATAAGGCCAGCCACACCAATCTCAAAAAAATAAAAAACAAAAATGAGTAAACACAAAAAAAATAATAATAATAATAGCAGCAAAAAATACCAAGGGACTCCTTCTAGAAAGCCAAAAGACTGAAGCGACCAAAGTGACTGGGTCAGAGGTGTGGTCGGCTATGCGACGACAATTCTCCGGTTAGACGGCCTGGATCACCCACCGGTCGACCCAAGTTATGTATGTGTGCTAAATTTGGACCCAAATCGGACACGCGTCCCAATCAGGTCCGTGTAAGTAACAACGATCGAGCATACATCCATTTCTGTCCAGTCAAAGAAACCAAAACAAAACGACAGTTTAGACCAATCAGTTTTTGGTAAAGCCAGATCAGACAGATGCGGTCGGTCAAACGACAGAGCGGATATCGGGAGCACCGCAAAACGATTTTTACCAACCAAATCACACCGATCGGACGATCAGTATCACCTCAAGCCCACATCCAAGTCCAAGTTCCAACCCGTGGATCTCAGCTCCCAACCTGGACAAGCCGCCGCGTGTCGCCACTCCGACCGAAAAGCGCGCGAAATGCCTCCCCGCGAAACCCTCTCTTCCGCCCCCTCCGCCGTTCAACCCTGACCCCTGCCCCTTTTTCTACCCCCCAACTCCGCCTCCTCCTCTCATCCCAACTGCGCGCGTTCTTACACCTTGGTCCAATGTGCTGCAGCCGCTAAACCCAAGCCCTCTGCATTCTTACATCTTGAATCAATGGGCTGCAGCGCATCGAAGATGGAGCCGGGGGAGGGGGTGCCGGCGGGGATCCGGCCGGTCCGGCGGAGGATTGAGGATATCACGCGGTGGCGACGGGTGCGCAAGGGCAGCATCTCAACGGCGGAGCTCCTACGGCCGGAGGACCTCGAGGCCGCGGAGGACGAGAACCCCCTGGAGGAGCCGCAACCCGTCGGAGAACACCCCACTCCAGAGAAGGAGACAGCGCCCGCGGCGGAGGACGCCGCCGTCGTATCACATCAGGATGGGGCGCCATTGCCGGAGGCTGACGCCACCACCGCGGCCTCCGAGGCGAAGGAGGCAGGAGAAGTTCAGGAGGAGGCTCACCTACCGGTGTACGATTGCGTGAAGGGAGCAGCAGCGGAAGAAGGGAAGAAGACAGAGGAGGAGGACGAGAAGGAGGCGCCGGAGAAGACGACGGAGAAGGAGGACGAGAAGGAAGCGCCGGAGAAGACGACGGAGAAGGAGGAGGTGGTGAAGGATGCGAAGGAGAGCGAGGAGGCGGAGGGACGGAAGTTGGGGTCGGCGACGGTTGGTGAGGAGGAGCTGCCGGGATCGCCGAGCCTCAGGTTTTATTTCATCGCGGCGGCTGACTACTCCGACGACGACTCGATTAAGGCTGGACTCATTAAGAAGGATGGTAAGCACTTCAGCGGAGTAATTACACTCGAAAACCATACACTAAAAAGGAACCCAATTTGGATGGTAGAGAGGATCTGCTATCATCGGTAATGGGCCCACCGCAAACACACGACATCCATCTGCACAAGCTCCATCTCCTATGAATGCCCAACTCAAACAATAGGGATGGCAAAGGTGTGACTTTGAGCAAAATCAAAACCGCACCGTTATGTAAAATCGAAATCACACCATGCGGTGCGGTGTACCATGGTTTATCATTGTATTGGTCTAAACGGTACGATTTTATGTGATTTTGAACAAATCCGAAACTCGCACCGCAATACTAAAACCGCAAACCGAAACCGCACCGCGACGGTTTTTATATTTTTCCAAACCAAAACCGCACCATGCTGTGCGGTTTACCGCGATTCTCGATTTTAAACCACAGTTACCACACCGCTGCCATCCCTATCAAACAACTACAAAAAAAAAAAAGGTTAATTACTCTTTACCCCCCTGAAGTTTAACCCAAAATCACTAACACCCACCCCCCCTCCCCCTAGTTAATAAACTACATTTTGCCCCCCTTCAATTCAAATTCAGCTTCTGATTAGATAGAAACTAGCAACAGATGAAATCTAGTAATTGACAAAAAGGAGTATTGTGCCAATATTTAAAACTATAGGGACCAATTTGGAACAAAATAAGCAAAGTGGGGTTCAGTGATTTTGCTAAACGTCAGTGGTGTAAATTGTAATTTACCAAAAACAAAAAAAAGGCCTTGATGTTCTATTTAATGGTCCTATAAGCTTGTCACCTATAGGAGATGCCTCTACATATTGATTTTGAGTTATTATGATCAATAACCGTCCAATTAATTAATATGACTTGACAATGCAGGAAATCACGAGAAAACAAAATCGGAGAACAGGCATGCAAGGGGAGATGGCAATGAATCATCGGCTTCAAGCGAGGTATATCAGCTACCTGTCCTATTAAAAATTCGGCCATTTTCAATTGCTTCAATTCTTGAAATTAAAGGTGGCATGGTATGTACTTTGATCCATGAGAACTACTGCTCTGCTGACATGGCTGCTACCACCGCAGGAGTCGGATCTCAAAATATCAAAGAAGAAGGGGAAGAGGTTCAAAGTTCTGTCGAGGGCACCAAGCGCCGTATATAGCCTGCTAAATGTCCGAAATTGCTACAACAACAACTCTACTGCAGCTGCTGTCGTTGCTGTGCGCGAAAGTTCCTTGCTAAACGTCCGAAATTGCTACAACAACTCTACTGCAGCTGCTGCTGCCGTTGCTGCGCGCGAAAGTCCCCTACGAAACGTCCGAAATTGTTACAACAACAACTCCACTGCTGCCGTTGCTGCGTGCGAAAGTCCTCAGCTTATAAGTGGAAAGGCTGCTTAGGGATTTCTAGCTAGCACATCCAATGATCCATGCATTCCTTTAGCTCTTATAAGCAGCTAGCGCA
Source organism: Chamaelirium japonicum (assembly GCA_947650365.1). Taxonomy (NCBI): domain Eukaryota; kingdom Viridiplantae; phylum Streptophyta; class Magnoliopsida; order Liliales; family Melanthiaceae; genus Chamaelirium; species Chamaelirium japonicum. Next base: position 5,684,309 of record OX393551.1, on the reverse strand, counting down.
TCTGTAACCATCATACAAATAAATCTCTGTGTATCCGTTTCATTTGTTCATTGTATGATGCATGCACATGTTGGTGCTTTACTCCATTGTGGACTTCAAACTTATTAGAAATTAGCACAATGGTGTAAAGTAATAAACTTGGTCCTTCCTCGAAGATATTCTACAGAGACAGGTTCAAGCATTAATTAATTAGCTTGTGCTTTCTTTAATGTTAATATTCAGCATAGTGCATGGTTTATGACGAAATTAATATTGTAAGATATAACAGATCATGATCTTTAAACTTGTTTTTATCCGTGGATCATCGCTTTAGAAATCCTGTATCGTTGTATTCATCGGAAATAGCTAGTGCTCGATCATCTAAAGTAATTTTCTAAAACTTGTTTTTATCGATTTCATGAACTTAAACTCTATCCTTAATCCATGGAAATTATTTAGTGTTGGGTTTTCTACACGAGAACAACCCCAATCGACATACCGAGATCGTCGTCTTGGATGAAAAACATACCTTCGTGTGAAGAGAGAGATCATTCGCAATAGCGGGTGAAGATCTTCCACACGCTGCCGTCTCCCGCGGATTCGATGGGTCCTCCTGAATCTCTATGGATTCACAACGGCGGCTCTGAAGACGTGTATGTGGGGACTTCACCCCTGCACATCTATTTATAATAGATGTGTCCAATCGGTAGACGCAACCCATCAGGGTGTCCACCGATTATTGGGTGCACATGAGAATGAGGCTAGGTTCACCACCAACCCTGTCAAGCCTCTTGGCTGAGTCGCCCGGTCTGACCAGGACCGCGACAACCAACCCGATCCACCTAGTTCAGTAACTCTCCCGTAAAGGCCATCAAAAAACCAACAATCTCCCACTTTGCCCTTTACACCATATAAGTGTGGGAACTTGTTTCAAATACACATATATAATTTTGTAATGAATTTTTTTTTTTTAAACATTTGGAGAGTCATTCAGTTTTGAAAAACATGATCCGGATCGATTTTAAAAGAAAAAATACTAAGGAACCATTCATGTCTTTGTTCAAAATGACCCTGATAGGAGATCATGATTGTTCTAGCATATCCCATGCTGGTTCATATCCATGGTCAACCTATCAGACCCACAAAAAACTCTAACAAATAACTCTGGTGGTTTTCTCATGTGTCTATGGGTTATCTGAGCACATTATCACTTGGTCTTGTGCCCAGGCCCATGATGTCCAACCTCATGTTTGTCCAAGCATGTCATTCTAATGCCTATGTTGATACCCAATCAACTACGAACAAAATAAAAACATTTTGACATGGTGCCCACCCACGCCTAGCCCAGGTTTCTCTTGAGTACCGTGTACTCCAGGCTTACTGGACGTTCCGACATGTTGCCAAAGCATGTCTAGTCTCAGTATCTTGAGTAAGTCATCTTACTCCAGGCATATTGGGCTATCTAACATGTTGCCTAAGCATGCCTAGTCTCAATGTCACTTTTGAGTACCGTGTACTCTAGGCTTACTGGACGTTCCGACATGTTGCCAAAGCATGTCTAGTCTCAGTATCTTGAGTAAGTCATATTACTCTAGGCTATAATCTTGCTTACATTTGACATCCGTCAAATAAGAAAATAGCATCGAGCTTTATTCATCTAAAGACGAAACATCAGTGACTAAACACAAAGCAAAGGGACTCAACTACTGATACAAGGACTCTATTAAGCCTATACGGGTTACATGGCTCTGGAAAACCTTTGGTGCAAGTCCCTTGGTGAGAGGGTCTGCTACCATCAACTCTATGCGAGCATGCGGGATCTCCACCACTTCCCCTTTGACTTTCTCACAGACAAGCATATACTTGATATCCAAGTGCTTGTTGCATCTGGTAATCTTCTCATTCTTGACATACTGACTAACAGCCTCATTGTCACAGAAAATTGGCAAAGGCTTTTGGATCGAATCCACAATGCCTAAGCCTCCAACGAAGTTCTTCAGTCAAAGAGCATGCTTTGTAGCCTCATAGCAAGCAACATACTCTGCATGCATAGTGGAGTCAGTCACAATTGACTGTTTGTAGCTTTTCCACGAAATAGCTTCTTCCACCATTAGAAAAACATAACCCGAAGTGGATTTCATGGTGTCTTTATAGCCAGCAAAGTCTGAGTCGGTGTAACCAATCACCTGAAGCTTACCGTCCTGCCTGTAGGTAAGTATGAACTCTTTGGTGTGCTGAAGATATCTCAGAACTTTCTTAGCTGCACGCATATGAGCTACACCCAGATTCTGCACATAATGACCCAACATCCCAACAACAAAACTGATATCTGGTCGAATACAAGTCATAACATACATGACGCTCCCCACAATGGAAGCGTACTCATCTGTATCCACTTGACTCCTCTCAGCCTGATTCTTGGGACACTGATCCTGGGAAAATACATCTCTCTTCAGTACTAGTGCCTCACCCGGAGCACACCTATCCATCCCGAACCTCTTCAGGACCTTCTCAACATAAACTGTCTGCGAGAGTCCCAGAATCCCTGCTGCTCTGTCTCTGTGAATCTTGATCCCAAGCACATAGTCTGCTTGACCTATGTCCTTCATATCGAATTACTTCAATAAGAAGTGCTTAGCATCATGGAGCATGTGAATGTCATTACTCGCCAAGAGAATATCATCAACATAGAGGACGAGTATGACAAACATGCTCCCACTGGCTTTCAGATATATGCATCTATCAGTCATATTCTCTTGGAAACCATACTCTGTAGCAACCTGATCAAACTTCAGGTACCACTGCCTGGAAACCTGCTTCAGCCCATAAATGGACTTCCTCAATTGGCAAACTAGTTGTTCGCTCCCACTAACTGCAAAGCCCTCTGGCTGTGACATGTAAATGTCCTCTATCAGATCATCATTCAGAAATGTTGTTTTAATATCCATTTGGTGTAATTCCAGGTTGTGATGGGCTACAATGGCCATAATCACTCTCAAGGAGTCCTTAGTGGAAACCGGAGAGTAAGTCTCACCAAAGTCAATGTCCTCCTTCTGCCTAAAACATTTAGCCACCAATCTGGCCTTGAATCTCTTGATCTTGCCATTAGCATCTCTCTTGGTCTTGAAAATCTACTTGCACTCCACCGCCTTTCGGTTTTCTGGTATCACAACAAGATCCCAAACATGATTCTTTTCCATAGATTGCAACTCCTCTCTTATGGCCTCCAGCCACTATCGAGATTCATTGCAACCCATGGCTTCACGGAAGGAAGTAGGGTAAGTAATATCATATCCCTCACTCTGAATCTTCTAAAAATAGACCTTATAATAGTCTGGGATAGCTGACCTATGCTATCGATTTGACCTCCTCGGCTGGACTGGCTCTACTGGAGTATCTAGAACCGGTACTTTCTGAACTGGCAGTGGGTCAACCTCAGCCACCGTCTCAGTATGTGCTGGTGTCGTATCTGCTATAACGTCTAGTTGAATAATTGGGAAAAACGGCACTGGCACAACACCTTCCGAAGAGTTCTCTCTAAAAAGGGTATTAGATGGTCATTGGCTCCCACTGAATTATGCATCCTCCAGAAATATAGCCCTATTGGTTTCCACTATCTCCAATGGTCTGGAAGGACAGTAGAACCAAAAACACTTCGATCTCTCAGTATAGCCAATAAAGAAACATCGAACTGTATGGAAATCAAGCTTCTTTATTTCTGGATTATAGAGCTTAGCCTCTACCGGGCAACCCCAAACATGCAAATGATGGAGGCTAGGAGCCGAACCTTTTCATCTCTTGTAAGGGGTTTATGGGGCAGCTTTGCAAGGCACATGATTCATAATATAAACCGTTGTCTTCAAAGCTTCTCCCCAAACCTTCTCTAGAAGAGAAGAATGACTCATCATGCTACAACAGCCTCCTGATAAGTCCTGTTCTTTCTCTCTGCCACACCGTTCTGCTCAGGAGTGCTAGGTGTGGTATTCTGGGGAACAATCCCCTACTACCTCAGATACTCAGAGAAAGGGCCATGATTCACACCATCCTGGTTCATCCTTTCAAAATATTCTCCTCCACGATCTGAGCGAACTACCTTGATCTTCTTATCAAGTTGTTTCTCCACCTCCAATTGGTATGTCTGGAAGACTTCCAAAGCCTCTGACTTGTGGTGGAGAAGATACACATAGGTATATCTAGAGAAATTATCAATGAATGTGATGAAATAACTCTGACCACCACGATCTTTGACTGGAAATGGACCACAAATATCCGTGTGGATCAACTCTAAGAGCTCTGAAGCTCTGGTAGCTGTGAGCTTTCTCTGCTTAGTCATCTTCCCTCTGAGGCAGTCCATATAAGTACCAAAGTCTGAAAAGGCCAGACTAGGTAGAATCTCATCTTACACTAAGACCTCTACTCTCTTCATAGAGATGTGGCCTAGTCTCTTATGCTAAAGCACAGCAGAATCCTCTGCTAGAAAGAAACACTTCGACCGGATCGAAAGGTAGAAAGCATCCTCTAACACCAGAATGAAACCCTAGTCCAACACCACTAAGTAGTTGCAAACCACCACCATACTCATCGAGTTATCATTACCGAGGAAAAGCCTATCCTCCAGTCTGGGTCTTCTTCTGCTCTTGAGCCCATGCAAAGCGTGAGACACATGAACAAAAGCTCATGAGTCGATCTACTAAAAAATTTGACGGTATATCTATGGTATTGGACTCACAACAGACTAATGTCTGCTACAGAAATCTCGGTTTGAATGACTTCATTCCAGAACCACCAAAGCCAAGATTCTCATATCCCTTCTTCCCTCCATTCAGTCATTTTTTCCTCAACGACGTATAGGGTGATAAGCCGATTGAGGTCCCATTAGATCTCCTAGGCATTATAATTCACCTCAAAATATCAAAAGACTTTGGGAGGGAGATCACTACAATAAAAAACATACGCTTCTTCTCAAACTGAAGACCTTACTATCTGATGCCTATGACCAGCTTCGAGAGCTAGAGAGTATGCTCATGAACATTGTCATTGCTATCATGATTCAGATTCATGATATGAAGCATATTGACGCACAACAAGGACTTCTTGGTCCCTATGAATTGTCTCTTCAACAATACCATCAACTCTGCTGCAGTCTCAGTCCTGGCAATGCCACCTCGAAGCTCCTCGCTAATGGTGGCCCTGATTATCATTAAAAAGAGACGGTTTGTTTTCTCCCACTTAACAAAGTGGGTCTAATGGGCCTCAGTAGAAGTATCTATAAGCTCTGCCAACTTTGGCTCTATAAGCATAAAGTCGCAATTCATACATCCTAGCAAGATCTCAACATTCATCTTCCAAGATGAATCAATAGAGCTATATAGGGGCTCAATAACAGCTAGATTTTCCCGAAATGGCTATCATATCCTTCTCTGAAGAGAGGATTACAAATCAGTGATAGTTTCAACACTAATCACAATATATATGTTGACATGAATTAGGGGTTATAATTCAATACAACCGAAGAGGACTTCATGTGCTAAGTTCTCTTCAAGGACAACTCCTCCACACCATCAAGACTCAGCTTTGGCCAGATCCCTTGATGTGCTTCAGTTTTCCAAGTCACGTATAGAAACGTGCACAGACCTAGTCAGTTGTAATAAGGTTAAGCCGGACACTATCCAACACCTTTGGGCAGAAGGGTTATCCTATCTTCCCCAATCACAGGCTACTATTCTGCTCATTCTACTGCACTCAATAGTCTGAAAAACCTTTGGGCAGAATCAAACCCTAGTACAATAGGATGCCTAGTGACCCTAGTGGAAGCACTCCAATCCGACTACCCACAATCTCTATGAAGCCGCCTACCTTTGGGCAAATCCAACTCATTTCTAAAGTGAGCCTCAGACGGTCACTTGGTCTTCTATAAACACCATGGAAGACCTAATATGTAGTATAATACCAATATAAACCCTAAAAGGGTTCAATGGCAGCCATCAGCTGTCAATTGCATATTATGTGTGTACCTACTAGCAGGGGAAGCAATCACATTTAATATTACTAAGACACAATACAATTGTAGCATTACTGTTTAGCAAATGTAAACATAACAATGATGTAAATTGGCACAAGATCACATTTAGTCAAGATCCATATATGGATCGATCAGATCAGACCCCGATTGAGCCTATATTCATAGCACTAAAACCAACGACCCAGATTAAACAGAAATATAATAAACAACATCAGAACTGACTGAGCCAGGATTTGGGCTCAGGTTGGGCCTGGGCCTTCCTAAACCAGGATCTGGGCTCAGGTCTAGATCGGGTATGGGCCTGTATCTGGGTTCGGGTCTGGGTCGGCCCAGAACTTGGGCCTGGGCCTGGGCCTGGGTCCGAACCAGTGCTTTAGGTCGGGTCTAGGGGTAATGTCGGGTTCAAGCCCAATTAACCAATTGGGTTTACCACTTAAGGGGTTGGCGGGTCGGGTGGCATGCTGTCGGGTATCATGTTGTCGGGTTTACACCCAACAAAACCTAAAAAATGATGAAATTGTTCATCTTCCTCAAAAAATCGGGAGAAGCCCTAACCCGCCGCCACCCTTCCCCATGCCCACACGCAGCCGCCACCTACGCGCGCCGTCGGAGCCGACCACCACTGTTGTTGCACGCCGGAGCCCGCCGCTGCTCGCACGCCCGCGCCGGCCCGCAGCCAGCCGCCGGTCGACGCCCTCCAGGCGCACGTGCAGTCTCCGTCAACTGCCGTGTTGTGCGCTGCCGGAGGTCGCCACCACTTCAAGAACGGCCCATGGCGGATCGAAATCCAGAGATCGTTTTTTTTTTCCGATGATTGTTGTGTCAATCCGAAGCGAATATATATATATATATATATATATATATATATATATATATATATATATATATATATATATATATATATATATATATATGTATATATATATATATATATATATATACACTTGACGAGATTCGATCTCCTCGGAATCGAAGAGATCACCAATCATCATCCAAAAACAAATAATGAACGAGAATCGATCTCGTCGGAGTCAATGAGACAATGAAGGATCGTCATCCAAAAACGATGAGCAAGGTCTAAAACCTCGCTCTGATACCAATTGTTGGGTTTTCTACACGAGAACAACCCCGATCGACAGACCGAGATCGTCGTCTTGAATGAAGAACATACCTTCGTGTGAAGAGAGAGATCATTCGCAATACCGGGTGAAGATCTTCCACACGCTGCCATCTCCCACGGATTCGATGGGTCCTCCTAAATCCCTCTGGATTCACAACGGCGGCTCTGAAGACGTGCGTGTGGGGACTTCACCCCTGCACATCTATTTATAATAGATGTGTCCAACCGGTAGACGCAACCCATCAGTACGTCCACCGGTTATTGGGTGCATATGAGAATGAGGCTAGGTTCACCACCAACCCTGTCAAGCCTCTTGGCTGAGTCACCCAGTCTGACCAAGACCGGGACAACCAACCCGGTCCACCTAGTTCAGTAACTCTCCTGTCAAGGCCATCAAAAAACCAACATTTAGGGCTAAGTTGAAGCTCTATTTTGCTAAGTTCTATAAATTAACCAACAAAAATACATTTAAAAGACATTATACTAATGATTTACAAAATATGAGTAACTGATTTGAACTTAATTGGATTTAAACCTTTGAGAAATTTTACTTCACCCTCCAAATTTAACAAGCACAACATAGATGATTATGATTTAGATTTATTAGATAAAGGAAAAGAAACAATTGGTCTATCAAATAATTAATGTTTCAAATTCTAAAGTAATCATAGGCATCGAGCCTTATCCCACTTATCCCACTAATTGGGACCAACTATGTGAAATCATTTTTGGGGTAATTAGGAGCATGTCCTTTAAAATAGTACCTACTTACAATAGGTCCAGACAAAACTTTGGGTTTACAAGTCCACGAAATGTATTTTCATTGAGAGAAAATCCTATACACCGTTTTGTCCGCATAAGAGGTCCCTTTCAACATTTTTTTAATTTGTTCATTTAAAATACCAACTATACCATTGAGATACTCACCCACACCTGTTGGTTGATTTTAATATTTATAATTTTATTGTATATGATTTTGGGAATCCAAACCCTTTTATCCTTTTGTCTCTTTTGGCTGAATCTTTTGAGTGTTATTTATTTTGTAAGTGGAAATTGGGTCCCACAAGTCTTGTTATGGTGGTGTACTTGTTTGACTTGGTACACACACTCTTTTATGAGGGTGTTTGAATATTGAATTCACTTTACATCCTTTTGGCCAACCAAAGTACAGCACTTGAGTGCTATGGTACGGTGAGCCACTAGTGAATCAATGCACCTTTTGGTCCAATGGGTTTTTGTGAGTCTCTAGTGAACCAATGCACCTTTTGGTCCAATGGGTGTTCGTGCGACTCTTCAGGAGTTGGGAATAGCATCTCTTGAATTTGCATCCCAATACGAGGGACACATCCCTATGAAGGGACACACCTCTATCCAACAGGTGAATGGGTGCTTTGTGCACTGTTCGTAACTTTATAGGGACCAAAATGGCTTTGGAAAAGGAACGGGAAAACCGAGACATAGAGTTTTGTTTTCTTTCTTAATTTTTAAGTCTTGGACAACAGTTGTGATTGTAATCCTTGAGTTCGGAGATTCCTTAGTTCTTGTGCACGTTAAGGAATCTGACGGTCCGTTGTATCTTGGGAGTAGTTTGCCAAATAAGCCTGTGCACTTAAAGGCGGCAATATCTATTCTTAAGTCAGCGCCAAGCGTGCCTCGGATCATTTCCTTGTTTTTCATTCTTATTTTATCTCTGTGTTATCCATTCTATTTTCACCAACAATTTAAGAATAGATACTGCCTTCTATGGCTAGTATGGATAATTGTGCCAAGAGATCCGATAAGATTGATAGGTCCCTCAAACCCAAAATTTTTGATGGCAAAGATTTCAAACGGTGGCAACGCCGTATGAAGTTTTGGCTTTCATCTTTGAATATCTTCTATGTGATATCTGATCCCACACCTTCTAGTGTTCCAACACTTTCTGAAAATGGTGAAACTGTTAAATCCGATTCCGAGAAGGTTGTCAAATTCAATATAGATGATTATTCTTGTCATGGACATATTCTGAGTGCTATGAGTGATTCTCTTTATGATCTTTATTGTGAGACACCTTCTTCCAAAGAGTTGTGGGAAACCCTTGAGAAGAAATATGGGCAAGAGAATGCTGGAGAAGAGAAGTATGTAGTGGGAGAGTACTTTGACTTCAAGATGGTCAATGATCAGCCCGTGATAGAGCAAGTACATCAAGTTCAAAACTTGGTGACGAAGATCATAGCCAAAGGTATTCCCATCGATGAACGTATTCAAGTACCGGCATTGATCGATAAGCTTCCGCCATCCTGGAGTGACTTCCAAATCCTTCTCAAGCATAAAAGAGAAGCAATGACACTTGATGATCTCATAATGGCGATTCAGATAGAGGAGAAGCATCGAATCAAGCACAAACCGCTTCCTACTCATGAGCAAGGAGGTATGGCTAATTTTATTCAATCTAAGAATAAGTCTTTTCCAAAGAAATCCAAGAAAGGAAAAAACAAGTTCAAGCCAATTGGCAAGATCCAGAAAGATCAAAACAAGAAGACTTGTTGGGTGTGCGGCAAGTCTGGTCACTTTGCCAAACAATGCCGACAAAGGAAGGATAAGGAGATTGGAGAACAATCTCGAAGTGTTGCTCTTACTCCTCAAGCAAATATGATATGCAGCACTACCACTGGGGTATCAAATTTAAGGTTAGAAATATCTAAACCTGAAGTAAATTTGACTTATCAACCTACTGATTGGTGGGTTGATACAGGTGCAAATATTCATGTGTGTTCTAAATTCTCCTCATTTATATCATATCAGGATATCCGAGGAAGAACTGTAACCATGGGGAACTCCACTATTGCACACGTGCTAGGAGAAGGGAATGTGAATCTACGCTTCACATCTGGGAATGTGATTACTCTTCACAACGTGCAATATGTGCCTGAAATTCGGAAGAATCTTGTTAGTGGTGTGGTCTTAAGCCAAGAAGGCTATAAACTTGTATTTGAGTCGAACAAATTTGTTATTTCTAAAAATAATAATTTTATTGGTCTTGGATATTTGTGTAATGGCTTGTTTAAATTGAGTATTATATCTAATAAAATTAAGCATGCTTCATCGTCTATGCTTTTAAATGTGGAATCTTCTGATATTTGGCATATTAGACTGGGGCATGTTAATTTTCATACTATTAGAAGAATGATGAAATTAGGTTTAATTCCTATGTCTAATATTATAGTTGATTCTAAATGTGAGATTTGCGTACAAGCAAAACAATCTAGAAAATCATTTTATTCTGTTTGTCGTTCTACTACATTGCTAGAACTCGTTCATAGTGATATATGCGAGTTAAATGGAGTTCTAACAAGGGGAGGTAGAAGGTATTTCATAACTTTTATAGATGATTTTTCTAGATATTGTCATGTGTATTTGATAAAATCAAAAGATGAAGCATTTCTAAAATTTTGTAATTTTAAGTCTGAAGTGGAAAACCAAACCGAAAAGAAAATTAAGCGGTTAAGAACCGATCGGAGAGGTGAGTTTTGCTCTACTGAATTCACTAAGTTTTGTGAAAGTAGTGGGATAATCCATGAAACCACAGCACCTTATTCGCCACAATCTAATGGTGTGGCAGAAAGGAAGAATAGAACATTTACAGAGATGATAAACTCCTTGTTAACTTGTTCTGGTTTACCCAAGAACTTGTGGGGAGAAGCATTATATGCATCTAATAATGTTCTAAATCGAGTTCCTTTCAAAAAGCAGAACAAAACCCCTTTCGAACTTTGGTTTGGTAGAAAACCTAGTTTGAATTTTTTGAAAGTATGGGGATGCCTTGCTAAGGTAAAAATCCCTAACTCTAAGATTGACAAACTAGGACCAAGAACTTTTGATGGCATTTTTATTGGTTATGCTTTTCATAGTCATGCATATAGATTTATTATTTTAAAATCTGATAATCCTGAGTATGCTCCAAACTCTATTAAGGAATCTAATGATGCTGTATTTTTTGAAAATATATTTCCTATGCTTAATACGAATAATTCTTCCATATCTACGACTTCCTCTCTTTCAAAATCTTCTGAGAAAACTGTAGAAACTAGAGAGCCGGAATTATGTCTTGAACCTAGAAGGTCCAAAAGACCTAGGGTTGAGAAAAACTTCGGTGATGAGTTTTATACATTTTCTCTTGAGAGTGAGCCCATAACCTATGGAGAAGCCATGTCTAGCTTTGAAGTTTCATTTTGGAAAGAAGCCATCAAGAGTGAGATGGACTCTATAATGGCTCATGGTACTTGGGACTTGACAGATCTTCCTATTGGGATCAAACCAATTGGATGCAAATGGATCTTTAAAAAGAAACCCAATTCAGACGGATCCATAAATAAGTACAAAGCTAGACTAGTGGCTAAAGGGTTTAAGCAGAAGGAAGGTATTGATTATTTTGATACATATTCTCCTGTAACTAGGATGACTACCATTCGAGTGCTAATTGCAATAGCTGCATCATATCACCTCGAGATACATCAAATGGATGTTAAGACCGCATTTCTTAATGGGGTTTTAGAGGAAGAAATTTATATGGAACAGCCAGAAGGATATGTAGTCAAAGGACAGGAAGAGAAAGTATGTAAATTAGTGAAGTCTCTATATGGGTTAAAACAGGCACCAAAACAATGGCATGAAAAGTTTGATAGTGTAATTCTTTCCAATGGTTTTTCTATATGTGAATCTGATAAATGTGTATATTGGAAATATTTTGGTTCTTCTTTTGTTATTATGTGCTTATATGTAGATGATATTCTAATATTTGGCAATAATATTGATCATATAAAGAAAACTAAAATATTATTGAGTACTAACTTTGAGATGAAGGATCTTTGAGTTGCAAATGTAATCTTAGGTATCAAGCTTACAAGAACTACAAGTGGTATATCTTTACATCAATCTCATTATGTGGAAAAGGTTCTAAAAAGATTTGGTTTCTATGATTATAAGCCAGTAAGTACTCCTTATGACGCAAGCTTAAAATTAAAGAAAAATTGTGGGGATGCTGTATCACAACTTAAATATTCACAGCTAATAGGAAGTTTAATGTATCTGGCTAATTCCGGAAGACCAGACATCTCCTATGCTGTAGGAAGATTAAGTAGATACACTAATAATCCTGATGATTCTCATTGGACTGCACTAATTAGACTCGTAAGGTACCTTAAAGGAACCATGGAGTATAGTATATTATATACTGGAGATCCAACTGTGCTTGAGGGGTATAGTGATGCTAATTGGATCTCAGATTCTGAAGAAACCAAGGCCACTAGTGGATATGTATTCACTTTAGGAGGTGCAGCAGTGGCTTGGAGATCTTCTAAACAGACCATAATTACAAGGTCGACAATGGAGGCCGAGTTAGTGGCTCTCGAGTTAGCTGGAAGTGAGGCTGAATGGCTTAAGGGATTATTATCCGAGCTACCTGGTATAGATAAGCCAATTCCTGGGGTTCTCATACACTGTGATAACCAAGCCACTCTAGCAAAGATTAAGAGTAAGAACCATAACTCTAAAAATTCTAGACATATAGAGTTAAGGTATAAGATTTTGAGAAAGCTAGATACGACTGGGGTAATAACTCTAATTTATACAAAGTCGGAGGATAATTTAGCAGATCATCTTACTAAAGGATTGTCAAGAGGACAAGTCCTTAATTCTTCTAGGAGGATAGGTCTTAAAGACCTAAAGCCTATATCATAAATCACCGTTAGCAGAAACCCAACCTTATTGAACGGAGATCCCGGGATTAAGGTTCAATGGGAAAAACAAGCTAATTGGGTGACCAGTGGAGCACAAAATAATCCTCCTAATATTCTATGCTCACCTGCAGATGTTAAGGAAGACTAATGTCTAAATGTTGTCAAGGCCTTTAAGGCAAGATATGGCAGGATATCCTTGGAGACAAACACCTATATGAGTGTGACTGTGAGGCCGCAGTCTATGAGAATTTGAGAGGCTTATTCTCTAGACCACTCATGAATTCAAGATACTGTCGCAAGGCCGTAATGCGAACCACTGATAGAACTCAAGCTCGATCTTACAGTATGATGTTCGATATAATAAAATCTATGTATATGGGTTCAAGTTCAAAACTTCGGTTACTTAGAACTTGCATAGATGGAATTATATCAACTAGAAGTGGGTTCAAATCCAAAAGATACCCATCTTTGAAAACATATTGTACTGTTGTCAAATTTTATTGTTTTAAATATTTAAATCATGTGGGGAAATGTTGGTTGATTTTAATATTTATAATTTTATTGTATATGATTTTGGGAATCCAAACCCTTTTATCCTTTTGTCTCTTTTGGCTGAATCTTTTGAGTGTTATTTATTTTGTAAGTGGAAATTGGGTCTCACAAGTCTTGTTATGGTGGTGTACTTGTTTGACTTGGTACACACACTCTTTTATGAGGGTGTTTGAATATTGAATTCACTTTACATCCTTTTGGCCAACCAAAGTACAGCACTTGAGTGCTATGGTACGGTGAGCCACTAGTGAATCAATGCACCTTTTGGTCCAATGGGTTTTTGTGAGTCTCTAGTGAACCAATGCACCTTTTGGTCCAATGGGTGTTCGTGAGACTCTTCAGGAGTTGGGAATAGCATCTCTTGAATTTGCATCCCAATACGAGGGACACATCCCTATGAAGGGACACACCTCTATCCAACAGGTGAATGGGTGCTTTGTGCACTGTTCGTAACTTTATAGGGACCAAAATGGCTTTGGAAAAGGAACGGGAAAACCGAGACATAGAGTTTTGTTTTCTTTCTTAATTTTTAAGTCTTGGACAACAGTTGTGATTGTAATCCTTGAGTTCGGAGATTCCTTAGTTCTTGTGCACGTTAAGGAATCTGACGGTCCGTTGTATCTTGGGAGTAGTTTGCCAAATAAGCCTGTGCACTTAAAGGCGGCAATATCTATTCTTAAGTCAGCGCCAAGCGTGCCTCGGATCATTTCCTTGTTTTTCATTCTTATTTTATCTCTGTGTTATCCATTCTATTTTCACCAACAACACCAAATCCTGTAGAATCCAGATTTTATTGACACAAAACATTGTAGCAATTGTTACTCTTTGCTACAGTGGTTTCATTGTAGAATTTTTTTAAATAACAAGATTTCTCAAAAAAAAAATTGCTACAGTGATTTCATTATGCTACATTGATTTTTGTTTGCTACATAATTTCGGACTGCTAAAGTGATTTGTGTTTGGTTTAGGGTTAGGTTCACTGTTAGGCGTACAGAATTAGGGTTATGATTAGGGTTCACTATTTAGGTTATAGAATTAAGGCTAGGGTTAGGTTTGGGGCTAGGGTTTACTCACTACAAAAAAAAAAAATTTACTGACGGAATATATTCGTCGGTAATATTATATTTCCGTCAGTATTAATTTATGGCGACGGAATGAATTTTCGTTGCTGGCCGTCGAGAAAAAAGGCTTCGGGAAAAAAAACGGGGACGGATTAAAATTTTCGTCGGTATTAAACATTAATATCCTTATTTTCGTCGGCAAAAATAAGTATATTACCAACGAATAATTAATGTCCGTGGGTAATATATTAATATTTTAAAAATTATAATAGATTATTACCAATGGTTAGACTTATTACCGTTGGCAAAAAGAAGTATACTACCGACGGATAATCAATTTTCATCGGTAATATATGAATATTTTAAAATATATATATATATATATTATTACCGACGGAATATATAAGATTCGTCGGTAATAAAACTTGAATTTTTTAAAAAAAATTACTAAAATCTGGTTATTTAATTCCTGTGATTTACAATAATTAATTATTGTGATTTACAATAATACCATAATATATTCAAATATTACCACAAATTACCATAATATTACCACAAATATTACCATAATTGACTAAATCAAATATTACCATAATTTATCAAATATTACCACAAATTACAAAATTTTACCATAATCAAAGACAATACTAGAATACCAGAAAATTACCACATATTTATTACAAAATTATTTTTACACAATTGAAAACTGAGGGAAGCTGCGTGCCCTAGCTCAACCACGTACCCCACGCCGTCCGGTACCAACGCTGGTGCTCACATCCCCTAACGCTGCACATCCTACAATTAACATGTATTTGTTAAAAAAATGGTTTACATTTATATATATATATAGCATGGTGCAGTTGGGTCGTAGTGCAATGTATTTTTGTGGTGACTTAATCATGTGGTTATGAATTAGTTGTACTGGTGCTGAATGGTGCTCCAGCATTTGATCGGCCGTGATATTTGCTGAGGTGGCATTACCGTTATACCATAGATTTTCTCCTCTTTCAAGCACCCCCCCCCCCCCAATTCACGCTCCCCCCCCTTCGACTTGCCCAACAGATCACGTGAAGAGGGGGGCGATCATCCCAATAGTCGATAAGATTGTCATCTCCCCCCTTTCGAGCTGCCACATCTGATTTTTTACCAAATATTTCAGGCGAGATTTTATCCTCCGATTGACTAATTTGAACTTGGATTGGATTCGATGGGATCGTCATCGGATCGCATCCGATAATTCGTACTTGGATGCTTTTTTATATTTCGAACTTGTGAGTAAATTTTAATTGGATATTTTAAGAATTTACCCTCCGATTGACTAATTTAGAGTCTAAGCGTTTGAAAATCATAAGTTAGCGTGTTTCGAATTTTGAACTTGGTTTGAATTAGATCGAATAGTCATCGGATCGTATCTGATAATTCGGACTTAGATGTTTTTTCATATTTCGATCTTGCGAGCAATTTATAAGTAGATATTTAATATTTTACCCTCTGATTGACTAATTTAGAGTCTACACGTTGAAAAATCATAAGTTAGCGTGTTTTGGATTTTGAAATTGGTTTGGATTCGATCGGATCGTCATCGGATTGTATCCAATAATTTGTACTTGGATGTTTTTTCATATTTCAAACTTGCGAGCAAGTTTTAATTAGATATTTTAAGAATTTACCCTCTAATTGACTAATTTAGGGTCTAAGCGTTGAAAAATCATAAGTTAGCGTGTTTCGGATTTTGAAATTGGTTTAGATTGATCGGATCATCATCGGATCACATCCGATAATTCGTACTTGGATGTTTTTTTTGTATTTCGAACTTGCAAGCAAGTTTTAATTAGATATTTTAAGAATTTATCCTCCGATTGATTAATTTAGGGTCTAAGCACTTAAAAAATATAAGTTAGTGTGTTTCGAATTTTGAACTTGGTTTGGATTCGATGGGATCGTCATCGAATCGCATCCGATAATTTGTACTTGGATGTTTTTTCGTATTTCAGATTTGCGAGCAAGCTTTAATTAGATATTTTAAGAATTTACCCTCTGATTGACTAATTTAGAGTCTAAGCGTTGAAAAATCATAAATTAGCGTGTTTTGGATTTGATCGGATCATCATCGGATCGCATCCAATAATTTGTACTTGGATGTTTTTTCGTATTTCGGACTTACGAGTAAGTTTTAATTAGATATTTTTAAGAATTTATCCTCCGATTGACTAATTTAGAGTCTAAGCGCTGAAAAATCATAAGTTAACGTTTTTCAGATTTTGAAGTTGGTTTGGATTTGATTGGATCGTCTTTGGATCGCATCCAATAATTCGTACTTGGATGTTTTTTTGTATTTCGGACTTACGAGCAAGTGTTAAATAGATATTTTAAGAATTTACCATCCGATTGACTAATTTAGAGTCTAAGCATTGAAAAATGATAAGTTAGCGTGTTTGGGATTTTGAACTTGGTTTGGATTCGATCCGATCATCATCGGATCGTATTCGATAATTCGTACTTGGATGTCGTTTCATATTTCAAACTTGTGAGTAAGTTTTAAGTATATATTTTAAGAATTTACCCTCTGATTGTCTAATTTAGAGTCTAAGAGGTGGAAATTCATAAGTTAGCGTGTTTAGGATTTTGAACTTGGTTTGGATTCGATGGGATCGTCATCAGATTGTATTTGATAATTCGTACTTGGATGTTTTTTTGTATTTCAGACTTGCGAGCAAGTTTTAAATATATATTTTAAGAATTTACCCTACAATTGACTAATTTAGGGTCTAAGCATTGAAAAATCTATAAGTTAGCGTGTTTCGGATTTTGAAATTGGTTTGGATTTGATCGGATCGTCATCGGATCGCATCCGATAATTCGGACTTGGATGTTTTTTCGTATTTCGGATTTGCGAGTAAGTTTTAATTAGATATTTTAAAAATTTATCCTCAGATTGACTAATTTAGAGTCTAAGCATTAAAAAATCATAAGTTAGCATGTTTCGGATTTTGAAATTGGTTTGGATTTGATCGGATCGACCATTAGGTCATCTTAGTCGTTAAATGGGCGATCACCCATCATGCCATCCGTTTTCAAACAGGTTGATCAAATCGAACGGATCAAAAACATCCCTTAAATCTCTCAAAAAATTCCACGATAATAACCGTCCCCCCCTAAAATCTCACTCTATCTCTTCCCCATGATTTCTCTCTTTCTTTCTCTTTTTCCAATTCAAATTTAGTTACCGTCAGCCGACCCTTTGTTTTTTATTTCTGATTCCATCAACAAAAACCAACGAACCCCGTCTCTCTCTCTCTCGATCGATCGAACTCCCCCACCCCCCCTCTCTCTCTTCGCGAACTCCAGACTCGGTCAAAAGCTTAAACTATATATGATATGTTTATTTAAGCCTTTTAGGAACTTATTCCCTAGGCTGCTCACGAGTTTGCTCACCAAATCTAAACAAGCATGCTCGCATTCACGACTGAGTCGTGCTTTGCATTGTTTGAGCTTGGCTCGTTTATTAAACAAGCCTAAACTCTAGGCTTGGGCGTGGTTCGCAAGCTTTTATCGAGCTTGTTCGCAAACTGCTCACGAACAACTTGGTTCGTTTGCAGCCCTACCCGGGATCAAGATGGCAGCTTAATCCTAGCTCATAGGGTTGGACGACACAGGGTTGGCTCCAGCCAAACCTTCAGGGGGCAAAGTGTAATTTACCCAACAAAAATTAGGGTAAATTATAGTTTGCCCCCTTGAAGTTTAGCTCAAAACCACTTAACCCCCCTATAATATATCTAAAAACTACATTTTACCCCCATTCAATTCAGTTTTGATCAGATAAAAATTATCAAATGAGGGAATTAAGTAGTTGACTAAACGGGGTATTATGCTAACATTTCAAACTTTAGGGAGCGATTAAGAACAATATAAATGGGTATTGTGCTAAAAACTACTTAACCCCCCTATAGTCTAAAAACTATATTTTGCCCCTATTCAATTCAGTTTTGATTAGATAAAAATTATCAAATGAGGGAATTAAGTAGTTGACTAAACGGTGTATTGTGCTAACATTTCAAACTTTAGGGAGCGATTTAGAATAGTATAAATGGGTATTGTGATAAAAACAACTTAACCCCCCTATAGTCTAAAAACTATATTTTGCCCCCATTCAATTCAGTTTTGATACGATAAAAATTACCAAATGAGGGAATTAAGTCGTTGACTAAACGGGATATTGTGCTAACATTTCAAACTTTATGGAGCGATTTAGAACAATATAAATGGGTATTGTGCTAACATTTCAAACTTTAGGGTGCGATTTGCAACAAATTAAACAACTTAAGGAGAAGGAGGAGGCCGGTGGATGAGGAGGAGGATGAGAGGAAGAGGAGGAGGAGGAGGGGACTTACCGGAGGAGGCCGAGGCCAGCGGAGGCGGTGGAGTCTAGGTGCGTGTTGAGCGTCCAGATGATGCGAATTATCCTTTTAGTATCATGTATATAGCGTCAGTTTCTTACGTAAAACTTTCATATTACTCGTAAAGTGTATCATTTTTTATTCACCGTTGCATTGTATATTTTGATACGAACTCAACGACATATTGCACCTTTCACATACATCTCATATATGAAAGTTACAAAGCCTAATGATCAACTTTATACTTTTCTTGATAAATGTGTTATAGAAGTTTTGATACTTCTTTTTTATGTATCATTCTACAGGTATTCGATGGATGATGGATCCCATGGCAACCACAGTACGAAAGAAGAGCGGATACATCAAGTGGACGTGGCATCGAGGACACCCAACCAATCACCTAGAAGATATTGGATTAGCTTATATTCAAAGAAGTCCAAGATTAAAGAAAGAAAAAGTTAACACAAAGACGCGTGACAATAAAAGGTGGACGGCAACCGAGCGCAACACCAGAACCCAAGCCGCCCATAAACCCATCATGGCAAGGTCTTCGGTCCAATCGCACAAACCCGATTCCCTCTCATGACCTCTTCTTTTCTTTCTAAACCCAAGTCGCGCATTTCCATAGGTCTTTACATATCAAGCCCGGCTCGGTCTTGCACCCAACCTCTTAGCCATAGAGAATTGCCCTTGAGCCCTCTTTAAATCCCCTCTGATCCACTCTTTTACATCGGGAGCCCAGCTCTCTTTTCTCAAAATCAATCACAGCCGTCCCTTCCATGCACATGCATGCAAAGGCCATTAGGTACTACCCAACAAGCCATCACAGCCATCCTTTGAAACCCAAGCCCAGCACTTCATTGAATCCCACTCATACATGCAGCTTCCCAGATTTTGCTCTATCTCTCTTACACGACCGAACCCAGCTGAGCACAGCCCTCTCTACCTAACCAAACCCGAGCAACTCAGTCCCAGCCGTCCACCTCTCCATCTCGAGCCTGCAGCCCCCTCGTGACCGTCTCCACCTCATCAGATCACAGCCGTCCGTGTACCCAAGCCTAACCGAACATCTTTCCCTCTCTACCTAACCAAACCCGGCCAGATCTCTTTCCATATATATTATTCTCTCTCTAAATCTCTCTAAATCTCACCAACATCACAGCCGCTCAACCCATCTCCTATCTAACCCCAGCTGTACCCGGGCCATGCACGCACCCGAGATTCTCTCTCTAGACCTTTTCTCTTCCGTACCTTATTTGCATCCTGCGTCCCCCATTTCTCTCTCCTTAAATCTCTCCCCACTTGGAAACCATATAACCATCCCTACCCATTTACTGCCCATGCATGCAGAGATCCCGTCCTCTCTCTTTCCATTTTCTCTCTCTAAAATCTGCACACCACCTCCTCTCATTTCCGATCTTCTTCCTCTCTCTTGCCTATTTCTCTCTCCCGTTCCTGATTTCTCTCTCTAACCCCGGGTTTCTCTCAACCGAACCATCACAGTCGTCCTTCACAAACCCGACCCGATTGCAGCCGTTTGATTACTCCTCCCTTCCATGCACATGCATGTGTTAACAGCACATACAGCTTTTCTCTTCTCTTCTAACAAATCACAACCGTCCGATTGCTCATCCTTCCATGCATGCATGCATGCATGGCACCGATCCACCCAGCACTCTCTCCATCACAGCCGTCCCTAGCCCCATGCGCACCGAGAACCCAGCTATAGCCCGGGATCCACACACTCTCTCTCTCTCTCTCATTTCTTTCTCTCCTTTCTCTCTCTAAAACCGAAACCCAGCCGAGATCCCTTCCGGATATCATTAGGATCTCCAGCACCTACCACATCTCACAACCTCGTGCCCACCGCTCTCTCTCTTGCCACTCTTAATCACAATCGTTCAAAGCCATGCAGATCCTCATGATCTCCTTTCTCTCTCTTCTTTATATCTCACATCCCACCGATATCTCTCTCTATCCCGAGACCTTAATAGCCCGATCTTCTCTCTCTCTAGCCGCCCCAGCTGTACCCGGCCAGATCTCCTTCCATCTTTTTTCTCTACCCGATCCTTTCCCTAAACATCTGCCGACCCCTATTTTCCTCTCTCTAAAATCTTCCAACCCCAGCCTGGCTCCCGTCTCCCTCATTCCCGATCCTCTCTCTCGGTCATTTCTCTTCTGACCTGTTTTGCTCTCCTCTCTCTCTCTAGTCCGACCCTAGCTCTCTCTCTCTCTCTCAATCTTCCTCAAATCATTCTCCTTTATTCTCCCTTTAGTTCATACCAACCCAAGACATTTTTACCAAATTCTATGCCTTGGGGTGCAAGCTGGAAGACACTATAAATGGAGGGACTTGGGCTTGAAGACCGGAGGGAAGAGAGGGAGAACCGACCTACCCCTCCCGCCAGGGAGGGGCATGCAGCTTTTCGAAGAGTTTTTTTTCACCATGATTCTATAATAGAGAGAGTGCGAAGTGTGTGTGTGTTTGTTTGTAGTATTATCCATTTTCTGAAGAAATGATCTATAGTAGTTGGATGTAATTGTATTTTTTATTTAAATAAAAGCTCAGTTGTCATTTTATTTTTTTTACGCATTCTACTTCTTCTTCTGCAATATTTTTCTGTCTTTATTTTTTTTCATACTTACACCATGGCCAAAACCATGGTAGGCTAAAAATTCCCTCCCCCTAGGTAGAGGGATCCGATGCCATGATAAATAGTTAATTTCTCTTGTAAATTGCTCTCTATTGCGCTAAATGTTAATGCCCCTCAATTAATTGATTTTAATTATGGAGAGCTAGCTCTCCCGTGTTTCCATTCAATTGGGATTCGGGTGATACTTCCCACTCCAATAGTTAATCATTGGTTAAGTAGGCAAACGATTAAATTTATTCTTATCTAATTTTCATTATATAAATTCTCATAATTGAATTAGTTTTACTTCTTCACTATAAGAAGAATTCTATTCATAATATTGTGAGAATATTATATAATAAAAGTAGATAAAGTGGGCTTTAACTCTAAATCTTCCGCTTGGGACGGTAAAACTTCAGTTCTCAAGTGTGGATAAACGAGAGTGACATTGCAAGAGAAGTGACACTATACTATGGTTTATCAACCCCTCCTAGGCGGGATATTTCTTCTGTTTTATTTTAATTTTAATTATTAGTTTCATGTTTCTACTTTCTAAAATTAATGAATCATTTGCAAAACAACAAAAATCCAAACTCCCTTCAATTTAATCTAGCTTCGCTTGTGATCTCTTCTCTAGGCATCTAATTACGTGTGGTTCGATCCTTACTTGCCCTTTACTTTTAAAGTTCTCTAAGTTATATATGCAGGTATTGAAAATTTTTGAAAATTACTTCACTCCAACGATAAACAAAGAAGTAGTTATCAATGCGTGTGCCGGAGGGGAGGCCCGGGGGGGGGGGGGGGGGGGGGGGGGTCGAAATCGTGCGAGGAGGCCGGGGGGGGGGGGGGGGGGGGAAGGGAAATAATTTCATATTCAGAGAACATAGAAAAAAAGGGGATCGGGTTCTGGCATAAATCGCAGGGATTTTTACCGATGAAAATTTAATTTCCATCGGTACAAATATACATTATACCGACGGATTTAATATTACTGTCGGTAATAAAAATAGGAAAAATAATTAGAATATGAAAGTTTTTATACCGACGGCATTTATTATTACCGTCGGTAAAAACTATATTATTACCGACGGATATAATGTATTATGTCAATAAATATATTATTACCGACGGGTATTATATTTCTATCGGTAAAACAAATGTAAAAATAATTAAAAAATCAAATGGTTATTACCGACGGAATTTAATATTACTGTCGGTATAAATGACAATATTACCGACGGTAATAAAATATACCGTCGGCAATAAACCTCTTTTTTGTAGTGACTATTTAGGTTAACGAATTAGGGTTATAGTTAAGTTCACTATTTAGGTTATATAATTAGGTCTAGGGTTAGGGTTCACTATTTAGGTTATAGAATTAGATTTAGGGTTAGGGTTTCATAACACGACAAAAAGGTTTCGGAATTCTGGAATGTTTTTGTCGTGTGTGAAGCCGGATTAACTCGATGGTTAATGAAAGGGCATATGAGTCATTTACTAGCCATTGGACCTATTGCAATTAAACTTTGAACTGTGGATCTCTCTTAATAGAAATGTTTCGTCGTGATCTATAATTAATGGAATGTTATTAAATGGACCTAATGCAAACTCCCCCTTCATTTTTGTCAATCATTTCTATTAAGGCTACCCCCTCCCCCCTTGTCTTTTTTATATTTTTTTTCTTACAAATTAATTACTTTCATTCTCAAATATTATGTTCACGTAATGTTAGATCTTTCCCATGTCTTTCTTATTCGGTCAATTCCTACATTGCACATGTTTATACCACTCATTTTGACCATACAATTCCTACACTTTCTTCAATATACTAGTCTCCAGCCGATACTATTCTTTCCGGTTTTACCGAGCATCCACTTCATTTCTACCATGCTAATCCTAATCATATAAATCCTCTTTGTTGCTTTCCTTTTTGAACCATATGATATCACAACCCTTCTAATCATATTATTAATCTCTCCGTTCTATCTCGAAGCCATCCAATGGTCATATAACAACATGAAGAACCTTTACACTTCACTCGGAACATCTCCAGTCCTTCCTCGAACCCTTACTCAGATTTGAATCTGAGTAAAAAAATCTCCAAACCAGCTCAAATCCTTTACTCAATCTCATACCAAATTGAGTTTTACTTAGATTTTTCACCAAATCGAGTGAGGTTCAAATCTCATACCAAATTCCCAACGGTCATCCTTGAGGCCTTCCTATTTACAACATTGCCATCCAAATGATGAGTTTTTGCTCGAATCTGAGTAAAAGCTCCATAATTAGCTCCAGCCCTTACTCAAACTCATACCAAATTGAGTTTTTATTCAGATTTGAACAAAATTTGGAGTAGGAGTGTGAGATGCTCTCACTAGCCATATCTCTATTAAAATACATTTGTTTATTTCTCTATTACTTTGTATAAGATCTGAGACATGGAATGATAGCATCTGCATGAAAAGAAAAGGTTCATGTTATTATTGATGCATTTAAACTTATCCAGGTGCATACGTTTTTTTTTTTTTGAAGGGGGAGATCAACTGACCTCCGTGAGGCGCCACAGCCCGGCGCAAGCACACAGACCGCCACAGCCCTACGCAAGCACATAGACCGCCATAAAACGGAACCACAATCACCTAGTGGGACCATCGCCACACGGCGAGATAGCCAACCACGCCACTCAGGTGGAAAAGGGGCCCAAGCGCCACCACACCAATATACACCTCACTGAACACCGGCGGTGGAAAAGAAAAACAAAGAAAATACATGAAGCACCCCCAACCCAACGGAACCACCGTCATATCCGATGCGCACACTGAAGATCC